>OX465103.1:23093245-23130624 GCA_949987565.1 Luidia sarsii | reverse complement strand
TCCCCCTTTCCCCTCTCTACCTCCATCCCTGTCTCTCTCTTTTTATTCTCTCTCTCTTTCTCTCACCCCTCTCTCTATCTCTCTCTCTCTCCCTCTGTCTCTCTTTCTTTCTCTCCGTGATATCAATTTCATTGAGCCGAAGCTGGCAGGAGCTGGCGTCATTCGACTTAACAGAATGCACGGCCTTGGACGCTGGGCCGTCGGTGGTTCCTCGAAAAACAAATATAAGGATTCGTTCCCGTCAGCTTTCACCCGATTAGTTTTCAAGGGCCAGAGGGAGCCACACGAGAATGGGCCAATAAGTATTAATCTGTTCTCCTCTCAGCGGCATTAGAGGGAGAGAGATATGGAGAGAGAGAGATAGGGAGAGAGAGAGAGAGGGGGGGGGAAGAAAGAGGGGGAGGGAGGGAGAGAGTGAGGTGAGAGAGAGATAGAGGGGAGAGAGGGGGAGCGAGAGTGAGAGAGAGTGTGAGAGAGAGAGAGAGAAAGAGAGAGAGAGAGAGGGAGAGAGAGAGAGAGAGGGAGAGAGAGAGAGAGAGAGAAAGAGAGAGAAAGGGAGAGAGAGAGAGGGAGAGAGAGGGGGGAGGGGAGAAAGAGAGAGAGGGAGGGAGGGAGAGAGTGAGAGTGAGATAGATAGAGAGGGAGAGAGATAGAGAGATAGTGGGAGAGCGAGAGTGAGAGAGAGAGTGTGAGAGAGAGTGAGAGAGAGAAAGTGAGAGAGAGAGAGGGGGAGTGAGAGGGAGATAGAGAGATATAGAGAGAGGGAGAGAGATGTAGAGGTAGATGGAGAGGGGTGGAGGGAGGGAGGGAATACGGAAGATGGAGAGAGGGGAGGAAGGAAGGGAGAGAGGGAGGGAGGGAGAGATAGGGGAGAAGGGAGAGAGGGCCGGGAGGGAGAGAGAAAGAGACAGAGAGGGTTGGGGGAGAGGAGAGATGGATGGACAAATGGAAAGCCCTGGGGAGTTGACGCTCTTCATGCGCTTGCCAATCGTCTCAGTGCCTCTGCGCCAGGGCCCAATTCCACAGAGCCGCCAAAACACCACAAACAGATTACTAATCAGAGATCAAGTCGTAGGTGATGCTAAACCCTTCTATTAGAGTGGAAGTCATGCTCGAAGAGCATCAGGTGGACATGTTTGGCAATCTCCAACCAAGGAGAATTATTTTCACGCTGTATAGACAGGCAGCCCGCGGGACATTCGCGTATTATAAGTCGTCTTCTACCGAGAAGCGGTGTAGCTGTGAGAAGAGCTAATAGCCCAGCCTTTCTGACGGTGTGTATGTGCTCTGCCCCTTTCGCCGGGATACTGCTGGATTGGCCCGATACAACATCGGGAAGATCGGACAACTCCGATGTCCACAGTTTTCCTTCTAATTTGCACAGATTGTAGATGGTCGTAATACCATCCTCATGTTGAAATCTTACGGTCTGGGATGCTGTATTTCTCGAGAAACCTTCACTCAAACATCGACAAAACTATTTCTTACACTATAGAACGGTGCAAAAACCCTGACTTTTTTTCTTTTTTCTACTTTCTCAGATTACCATATTTTGAGTTAAAACCTTCGCAGGATTTTTTTTATATTTAATGGTTTGACACAAATACTGTGACACTCTTTTGACCTTTACCGATGCTATGCTTTATAGGGCCTTAAATTAGTAATGGTGCTTCCATATGTGTCTCAGAGATCTCCGAAGCATTTTGAAGCTCAAAAGGAGAAAAAGAAGAAAAAGATGAAAAAGAAGAAAAAGAAGAAAAAGAAGAAAAAAGACAAAAAAAAATAAATTGCTGTCAAACTTGCATTGAAAGGTCAATCTATTCAAGGACTGAATTAATTACAGCAGACGGGGATATGAAACTGAGATTCATGTTTAATGTACCAGAGCTGAGCCACCATTAACTAATGTGGGTATATTCGTATTTCGTAGATCAATTCCAAATTAAAAGCAAAAGTATATAGGATAGGTCAGGCGACGTCAACTAACTTTCTATAAAAAAATAGGAGCACTTCCTTCGAAATTCAAAATATGAATGTTTGCGGTGACACCATGTATAAGGTCTCTTAAAGAAGAGGTGTGGTTCTGAATAGAACCTGAGTGGTAACTCGACGTTTCGACCAGTATTCTCTGGCCGTCATTAGGAGAAATTCGATGAAAGCATATAATTATAATTCTCGAAGACGCTCTATATAGAAGAACCAAGATTTCATCATATTCGGGTAAATCATAACGCAAAATATTCGCAACGCCTTCCCAATCGTACGTTGTGTCCGAGACACTACCGTAACAAAGGATGCGTTTATGAGCATGGGCTTATTGCTACAGGGATAATATTCAAAGCAAACACAGGCACGGCTGGACGCTAATCTCGAAACAAAAAACCAAATGGTCTGTTACCGTGCATCTTTACGAGAGCATGCATCTCAGCATGCGTGTCTCAGTGGCGCCAGTGCGCGGGCAAATTAGACCCCCAGCCATCATCAGCTGGGAAGTGCACCGTAATTATCGGCCGAAAAGGCAAGGCCTTGCAATCAGACCCCGTTGCCTCGAGCGTGCAGTTTCACATTAAATATATTAGCGAGTGACATAACTGTTGCCTTAAGCATCCTCAGCATAGTAAAACAATAACACCGGCACTGAAGATGCACCGTAAAAAAAAAATGGAACAAAAACAAATGTTGGGCCAATTGTTTACCGAACAACATTTTGTTCTGGTTTTGCCAGACTAGTTGAGGGTATTACATGGCATTGAGCATCACAATTAAAGAGTTTGGCTGAAATCGGTTAATGATTTTAACGGTTCATATATAGTGCCCAACATTGATGATTAACGTTTGGTTATATGGATATTGTGCAGCTGCCATTTTGCATGCTAGAAGCATCGTAAATCACGCGGCTGCAAAAGGTGCGGAAGAATCGGTTTGCCCTCGGCTCGAGAAGAAAACGAAGAAGAAGAAGAAAAAGAAGAAAAAGAAGAAAAAGAAGAAAAAGAAGAAAAAGAAGAAAAAGAAGAAAAAGAAGAAAAAGAAGAAAAAGAAGGAAAATAAGAAAAATAAGAAAAATAAGAAAAATAAGAAAATGAAGAAAATTAAGACAAAGAAGAAAAAGAAGAAAAAAAAAAGAAGAAGAAAAAAAGAAGAAAAAAGAGAACAAGGAGAAAAAGAAGACAAAAGAAGAAAATAAAATCCAAGAAAACAAAGAACAAGGAAAAACAGAAGAAAAATACCCTTTTCACGCGGCTGCAAAAGGTGCGGAGCGGCAGGATCGGTTTGTCCTCGGCTCGAGTTCAAAGACCCCCCCCCTCTATATTCCCACATCGCAAACTACCGGTATATCGAGTGGTCCCTGATGTCCCCGGCCTGTTTGTGGATGGACGGGTCGTCGGACGACTATGCAAATAGAGTCTGGTGTCGCGTTTGACGCTTGAGCGCGAGTGGATGCGGCATCACAGCGAGAGGCCCACTACATCCTCCCTGTGGATAGTTCGCCTGATTGTGCGTGAGACCAATGCTATAATGGGATCATACAGTGAAAGCAATATCAGTAAAGGCTGCCCCCCCCAAAAAAAAAAAAAAACAAAAAAAAAAAAACGTGCAAAATTGTTCGCACAGTTTTCGGTTCTGGTTTTTATCAGAAATATAAAGTTACCAGAACAGAATGCAGAGGACTTACAGTATGGACGGGGCCCTTCGGACAGCAGAAAAGAGAAAATATTGGAGAAAGGTCGTTGACATCTGTGATGCCCTAGCAGTCAATTACCATGCAGACTGGGGGGCAAATGAATGTTTCCGATCGTTATCCTTGACCACCGTTGATCATAATTCAAAAAAAAAATTTGACTAATGTTTATTTTTCCACCGCGCACTGGCTTACAATGAACGCTAAAGTGTCCATAAGCCTAATAACATGCTTATAATGTTTCCATAATTTTACACAGAGTGATACAAAGTAGACAGTAAACCCCGCATTAACTGACATTTTCATCACAGGGGTGAGATATTATCATTTGATATCGATTTTGGGAAGTCAAACTCGGTTACTACGCCCCAGCGTGTAGTTAATTTGAATTTCATAAAAACAAAATACACAGGCCTCGGTACAGGAATATTGTAACCGTGCCGTCCTGTGCGGAGGAGAGGGGGGTAATTCAATAGCCACGTGATTTTCTCCTCAATTTTATGAGCAGGATGTTTACCCACCACTGCCCAGTGCCACGGGTCCCCAGCGATGGGGCAGGGGACATCATTAGGCTGAAACTCGAGCTGGTCAGCCCCCGAGGACCTTTGCCTGTGTCCCAGGTATACCGCTGCACGGGAAGCGGAATATGTAAGAAATGGTCGGGGCCGCTTACCAATCATAGCGCAGAGCGCACACGCGAGGGTCCCCCCCTTCCTGGATTGGGAGCTCCAACGGTCAATCTCAGCTCCGTCCTCGGCGGGGTAGTGAGGGAAAAAGCGTATAGCTGAAATAGAATATTGGAGGCTCACGAGGGATGCGTATTTTGGCTGTGAAGAGGGCTTATCAGCAGGTGCAGCTGTTTTGAGCGCGGACGCGTGTCGACGCCAATGCATTGCCTAAACGAGCTCCAAGTGCGCACTGCGGATCTATGGAAGACGCACTAGTTATACAGAGGCTGCCGCTATTTTCCACTGTAGGTTTGTGCGTTACTGCCTCACGTATACCCAAGAGCTCGGCTGAGACACAACGATCGATGGTGATGACCACAGCGGTAACGGTAACACAAGACATGATGATGACTGCGATAAAAGGAAATCCGGTGTCGAATGGTGGCTTGCTGGCGTTGCACGGGCTCTGGTTCTGGCTCAGGCTTAGGCATAGGCCCTGGCAATAGCTCTGGGTTTGTCCATGCATGGCTCTGGCTCATGCTTCGCTCGGGTATAGGATCTGGCTCTGACTACATCTGAATTCAAGGAATCATTCGTGGTCCGCTCTGACCGTAAAGCAACTCGTTGGAAGTAAAAAAACAACCGAGGAACTCCAAACTCAACGAAAATCACTTCAGGATGAATTCATCCTGGCACACAGGCATGTTTCTGTAATGGTCCTATCAGGCTTCGAGGCAACGGTACTTGGCTGACAAATCAAAACCCTCACGACCTTTCACAGTTTTACTTTGTGGTATATAGCATCCATCAAGGTTTGCGGCATTTCAGCGCAGTCTAGACTGTGCATCAGACCAGAAGCAAGATGACAGGCGAGACCAAATTAAAAGGACGTACGGTGGTGAATCAGTCCTCCCTTCTTAGCGGGCGATGGTCCGACCCCAATCACATTCCCAATTACAACCACATCTCCACATATCTTACAACAGCAACCACTTCCACTAACAACAACAACCATATGCCCTTACAATAGCAGCCATACCCCCATACAAGGGCAACCATATCCCCTTACAACATCAACCATATCCCCTTACAACATCAACCATATCCACTTACAACATAAACCATATCCAATAACAACATAAAACATATCCACTTACAACAGAAACCATTTTCGCATACAATAGCAACCATATCCCCGTACAACGGCAACCATATCCCCTTACAACATCAACCATATCCCCTTACAACATCAACCATATCCACTTACAACATAAACCATATCCAATAACAACATAAAACATATCCACTTACAACAGAAACCATATTCGCATACAACATCAACCATATCCCCGTACAACGCCAACCATATCCCCTTACAACACCACCCATATCCCCTTACAACAGCAACCATATCACCTTACCTCAACCATATCCCCATACAATACCAACCATATCCCCTTACAACACCAACCACTTCCACTAACAACAACAACCATATGCCCTTACAATAGAAGCCATATCCCCTTACAACATCAACCATATCCCCTAACAACATCAACCATATCCCCTTACAACATCAACCATATCCCCTTACAACATCAACCATATCCCCTTACAACATTAACCATATCCACTTACAACATAAAACATATCCACTTACAACAGAAACCATATTCCCATACAACATCAACCATATCCCCGTACAACGCCAACCATATCCCCTTACAACACCACCCATATCCCCTTACAACATCAACCATATCCCCGTACAACGACAACCAGTTCCCTTATACAACACCAACCATATCCCCCAACACCCATATCCCCTTACAACATCAACCATATCCCCTTACATCTCCAACCATATCCCCTAACAATACCAACCATATCCCCTTACAATACCAACCATATCCCCTTACAACAGCGACAACTTCTCTGTACAATACCAACCATATCCCCTTACAATACCAACCATATCCCCTTACAACACCAACCATTATCCCTTTACAGCAGCAACCGTATCCCATTACAATAGCAACCATGCATATCTCCTTAAAACAGCAACTATATCATCTTACAACAACAACCATATCACCGTACACCAACAACCACTTCCCTTACAATAGTAAGCATATCTCCTTAAAGGCCAACAATATACCCTTACAACAGAAACCATATCCCCTTACAACAACAACCATATCCGCGTACACCAACAACCACTCCCCTTACAATAGTAACCATATCTCCTTAAAAGACCAACAATATACCATTACAACATCAACCATATCCCCTTACAACACCAACCATATCCCCGTACAACATCAACCATATCCCCGTACAACGGCAACCACTTCCCTTATACAACACCAACCATATCCCCTTACAACACCAATATCCCCTTACAACATCAACCATATCCCCTTACAACAGCCACCATATCCCCTTACAACAGCAACCATATCCCCTTACAACACCAACCATATCCCCTTACAATACCAACCATATCCCCTTACAACAGCAACCATATCCCCTTACAACAGAAACCATATCCCCTTACAACAGCAACCATATCCCCTTACAACACCCATATCCCCTTACAACATCAACCATATCCCCTTACAATACCAACCATATCCCCTTACAATACCAACCATATCCCCTTACAACAGCAACCATATCCCCTTACAACAGCAACAACTTCCCTGTACACCACCAACCATATCCCCTTACAATACCAACCATATCCCCTTACAACAGCAACCATATCCCCTTACAACAGCAACAACTTCCCCGTACAACACCAACCATATCCCTTACAATACCAACCATATCCCCCTACAACACCAACCATATCACCGTACACCAACAACCACTCCCCTTACAATACTAACCATATCTCCTTACAATACCAACCATATCCCCGTACAACATCAACCATATCCCCTTACAACACCAACCATATCCCCGTACAACGGCAACCACTTCCCTTATACAATACCAACCATATCCTCTTACAATACCAACCATATCCCCTTACAACACCAACCATATCCCCTTACAACACCAACCATATCCCCTGACAACACCAACCATATCCCCTTACAATACCAACCATATACCCTTACAACACCAACCATATCCCCTTACAACACCAACCATATCCCCTTACAACACCAACCATATCCCCTTACAACACCAACCATATCCCCTGACAACACCAACCATATCCCCTTACAATACCAACCATATACCCTTACAACACCAACCATATCCCCTTACAACACCAACCATATCCCCTGACAACACCAACCATATCCCCTTACAATACCAACCATATACCCTTACAACACCAACCATATCCCCTTACAACACCAACCATATCCCCTTACAACACCAACCGTATCCCCTTACAACACCAACCATATCCCCGTACAACATCAACCATATCCCCGTACAACGGCAACCGTATCCCCTTACATCACCAACCATATCCCCGTACAACGGCAACCACTTCCCTTATACAACACCAACCATATCCCCTTACAACACCAATATCCCCTTACAACATCAACCATATCCCCTTACAACACCAACCATATCCCCTTACAACACCAACCATATCCCCTTACAACAGAAACCATATCCCCTTACAACAGCAACAACTTCCCTGTACACCACCAACCATATCCCCTTACAGCACCAACCATATCCCCTTACAACAGCAACCATATCCCCTTACACCACCAACCATATCCCCTTACAACACCAACCATATCCCCTTACAACAGCAACCATATCCCCTTACAGCACCAACCATATCCCCTTACAGCACCAACCATATCCCCTTACAATACCAACCATATCCCCTTACACCACCAACCATATCCCCTTACAATACCAACCATATCCCCTTTCAACACCAACCATATCCCCTTACAACACCAACCATATCCCCTTACAGCACCAACCATATCCCCTTACAATACCAACCATATCCCCTTTCAACACCAACCATATCCCCTTACAACAGCAACAACTTCCCTGTACATCACCAACCATATCCCCTTACAACACCAACCATATCCCCTTACAATACCAACCATATCCCCTTACAACGGCAACCATACCTCCTTACAACACCAACCATATCCCCTTACAACAGCAACAACTTCCCTGTACAACATCAACCACACCCCCTTACAACATCAACCATATCCCCTTACAACATCAACCATATCCCCTTACAACAGCAACCACTTCCCTTACAACAACAGTCATATCACCTTGTAACAGCAACGGTCCCCTTACAAAATCAACCAATTCACCTTACAACAGCAACCATATCCCCTTACAACATCAACCATATCCCCTTACAACATCAACCATATCCCCTTACAACATCAACCATATCCCCTTACAACAGCAACGGTGCCCTTACAACATCAACCATATCCCCGTACATCAACAACCACTTCCCAAATACAACACCAACCATATCCCCTTACAACAGCCATATCCCATTACAACAGAATCCACATCCCATTGCAACAGGAACCAGGCATACTGTATCTCCTTATAACAGCATGCCAAATCCCCTTACAATAGCAACCATATCCACTTACAACATCAGCCACAACCCCTTACAACAGCAACCACATCCCCTTACAACAGCAGCCACAACCCCTTACAACATCAACCACATCCCCACACACCAGCAACCACTTCCTCATGGCGTCTGTTGAAGAGTTGAATAGACACACTAGAGTCGGATATCGACAGGGTGTTAAGAACTCGGATGTATTCTTTGCCAGAGTGTGAATGAAGACGCTGCATCCGTCACACCTCGTCCACAATACCGGCTCATCTGCGCTATAGCAATGCTCATGGCCGATACTTCACTCGGATACTTCTCGGAAACTGACCGGGAAAATCCTTCAGGAGATCGGGTCTCCCCTCCAACCCCCAACCCCCCAAACAAACTACTATCGATCCTCAAGATTAATTACACCACAATCAAGGATGCCTGCGTCGTTAGTAATAAACACCGCAATAGAAACTGCTTGGGGGTTACATTCGGTCGCGACCGTAGCTCGGTGTCCTTGTCCTAAAGTTTGAGCTTCGACGTTGTATGCCCGGAACGCACCAAACGGACATAGTGATTACAATCCGTTTGTCTGGAAGCCTTCAACGCCGGCGATAGGAAGGCGATTACGGCAACCCATCAACCCGCCATATCTATACCCGCCATACCTATACCCGGTTGCCGTCCACGGAAGATGGCATCAATGATTTCACAGCGCTAAATTCACCCCAGTCTACTACAACAGATGTGGGTGATATTTTGGACTTGCCAACCTCCTTTCCCCGGCACCTCTGTGGGAAGGTTGACGAGGCGAGAAAAGTAAACGTGAGAATGGCGAAGTTAATAAAAAAAAAAAAAAAAAAAAAACACCTCTTGACGGCGTCTGTGTGATGATTAATGGGAGTGGCGTAGGCGGACAGCGGAGCTGCTATCTGAGACCGCTCGTCCTCGACCGATACAGATTAAAGGGGCGACGATGCCATTGAACTCGTTGCAACAGCGCGCTCCGCCTGCGGCGAAGAGCAGGAGCTACGATAGCCGTAGTCATAACCGTAGACGCAGCGTAAGCCCCTACCCCAACCATACACCCTTTTTTTTTGTCTCTCCCTTCCATGCCATTCCCACACTCATTTTGAAGGAAACCCTCAACATGCCTTCTATGTTTTGCAAACGGAGATCTGCCTCTAGGCCTATATCTAATAACCCTTGCACAAATCTCCACTTACACAACCGGCGTACCGGAGACGTGAGCAGAAACCTGGAAATTCGACGTTACCCCTCCCCCCCAATCGTTGCCCCCAACCATACCAGGAAGAACAACGATCGAATTGCCTCCCAGTCATCAACATTCGGAACGTCAGGCTCTCGGGCCTGAAGCGCTTACAAATAATCATCAGAGGAAAATCCAACTGCGTTCGATTATAGTTTTGGTAGACCCTGCAGCCGATTTCAAGAAAAGTTGCGTATACGTTACGCAGCGTACAAAAAGTTGCGTAAGTATTGCGCCACAGTGACTCTTTTCAGCAATATTTAAGAGAATGTTGCGTAAGTTACGCAACCAAATGGTGCGCAAGTTACGTAACAAAATGTTGCGTACGCGACATTTGAAGTCTCGTGAAATCGGCAGCAGGTTAACCCCGCCTCCTTCTCCTCCTCGTCGGCCGTGTCCCTGCTGTCACGCTGGGTGAGTTCGGGGCACCGTCAGAGCCAACCGGACCTGAGCGAGGTACACCTGGGATACGGATCGAACGCTGCCTCCGACCATTCGAAATTCGTGAATGAAGCAATCAGGTTGGTTTCGTCTCTATCTTACGATTGGATTGTTAAAGCGAGGGCGTTGTTGGCGTGGTAGACAAGAGAGACCTGCATTCTTTTGTCGTTTCCATCGCTCTTCCCTTTCACTATTTAATATCGACCCTCCCCCCTTATATCTTTGCACTTGTGCGTGTTTTTCCCTTTGATCGAACCCAAGTCCGTATATATACCATGGCATGGGTATATATGTACACATACCAATGATACATAGGGCATATACCAATGGTTCATGTACCATTGACTGTCTGTACCAACACCCGTGGTTGCTGTAGTCAATCATTGGTATATGTACCAATGATAGTCTACGACAACAACCACGAGTGTGGCCAGTTAAGACTGTTTCTATGGCCGTTTACTACATGTAGGCTTAGGCTCGGGCTTTAGCAGACCTTGGTCATATCTCTCTTCACCGTTATAATGTCACAGGCATATATAAAAACAAGCGTTTGGCTTCAGTTTCATGGTGAATACTCTGTACAAACCTACAAATTCGGCGATTTTCGGACTCCGCTGAGGATTTTCAGTATACGTCAGACAAAAACGATGCCTGATCCAGAGCCCTATCCATGGATTCGTAAAGGGCCTAGGGGCGGCCTATTTTCCCGGTGCGGGGGCGGGGTGGGGCGAGCCCGTATAGCAACAAGCCGTTGCCCATACAGCAGCCATCAGTGGGGAACCAGGGCAACAGATGACGTGCAGAATGGTCTGGGGATTCCAAGCTGTCTGACTGCACTGCGGGGTCCACATCGAGCCAACGTGAGCTCATTATGTTCATTATGCCCAACTGCGTTGACCATACTGCCCAATCTGTGTTTGCTATAGGCAACATCACCTGATCAATGGTTGGGCAGCGAGCACAATTGAGCAACGACCACAATAGACCGTGTAAGTTGGCCTCGAGAATGTACGTGTTACCGCGAGATTCCTGACTTCCGGGCTCCTCGGATAGGAGGTAAAGCGTGGAGCGGCGAACGTTTTTGTTAAAATATTTTGTATCGCGCCGATTGAAGCAGTTTAAACTATTAGAATAGTCATTTAGGAATAAAATATAAAATACAATTTGTAAAGTACGTGATTTTGCACGTTTTACAGACAAAAATAGTTAAAATAAAATTTCGTTTTCACGTTGAAACCGTAGAACCTATGCAACAAGAGGTGATAGTCGTGTTCCCAGACGAGCGAAATTGTAAATGTAGGCCTATGTACATACGTGGCTAACGTCGCGCGTTACGTTGATCGTGTTTTGATTTTGTATTATTTTGTTTACATGTACGGTTTCCACATGTACAGTACAATACAAGGCGTTTTTCTTGCCCGAATGCGAACCACACCAACTTCGGCACGATACAATTGCAGTAGTAATGCTCACGTCGCGTACCACAGTCGGGCCGTATTCGCAATACTGTACTTACAACCGGAAAATGAAGGTCAGGTTATATTTACTTGTTTTCTCTGCCTTATTCTCACTTGTTGGTAGTTTTTTTTGCTCATTCTTATATTTTTAAAATACTTAATCCATGAACCTGGGTTTTTAGTTGGAAAGAGGCTTTCTTCATTATGTAATAATGCATTCGAAATTGGGCACGCGTAAATCTCCTATAGCAGACGGCGTGGAGGTGCCCGGAAGTGCACAGTGACCTTTTTCACCACGAGACTTACACGGTCTATAAGGTAGCAAGCACAATTGGGCAACGAACACAGTTGGGCTGTGAGCACAATAAGGCAACGAACACAGTTGGGCAGTGAGCACAATTGGGTAACGAACACAGTTGGGCATTGAGCACAATTGGGCAACGAACACAGTTGGCCTGTGAGCACAATAAGGCAACGAACACAGTTGGGCAGTGAGCACAATTGGGTAACGAACACAGTTGGGCAGTGAGCACAATAAGGCAACGAACACAGTTGGGCAATGAGCACAATTGGGTAACGAACACAGTTGGGCATTGAGCACAATTGGGTAACGAACACAGTTGGGCTGCGAACAAAATGGGTGTGGAACGAGTTGGTCGGAAAATACAAATTTGTTCCAAAGGGAACGCTTTGAATGACTGAAAAAATGCCATGTCTGACAGGCCAGGATCAGGAGATTCCAAGTCATGTCGGACTAGTATCTTTTAAATCCACAATATCAATTTCCAGGGTTACGACGGCACAACAGGCGTCGTAACCATTATTGCGACAAACGTGCGTTCCCATGCATTAGCGCAATTCGCTTTTCGAATCTTGAAACGCCATTCAAAAACACGTTTTTGTTTCGTGTGAACGCTAACAGCGCCAGTATTTCCCGGCGATGTGATGTGGGGATGCTATCGAAAAGAGAAACACCGAAAGGTCACATCCCACAGTTCAATGCGAGCAGGGAAATATCCGGCGTCGCCACAACCAGCTGCTGTTGAAAAGAGATAGAGTAGAAACCCGCTTTGCCTATAAAAGTGTCACACGAGCATACAATAAAATGGTGTCCCGTACAGAATGGAAGGGAGAGGGAGGCATTTGTACAAGATCAGAGTCAATGGCTACAGCTACGGCTAGGCCTGTTGCTACGGGCAACGACCACGTGGACCTTCACCGGAGAATAGACCGGCCAGAGCGACGGCCTTAGCAACAGATATGTATGGCCGTTACGGTCGATGCGATACCGTAGCCTTCCGATAAAATGCCACAGAAAACAAACGGCAATTTATAGCAGACAAAGCTGCACCCTGCACGTTGGCTCCAAGAGTCAAATTATGAAGAAATACCAATATTTAGAAGGCCCGACAGTGGAATGATGATAGAGCCTCCCTCAAAGATAAATTCTTCTTAAGCGATCTTGAAAAGGCGGATTCCTAAAATGCAGAACGTGCCTGAATCTACAAAGGGAGATGCTTATATACATCCACCCTCTGCTTTTGAGAAAAGTACCGTGTGAAGATTGTGAAGGTTGAGCTCTCGCCATACATGAGCATAGAATGACACGTAAGCAACCCAGGCTGTCGATAGGCCTATGCATGGACTATCCATAAGCTTTATAGTAAAGGCCCACGCCCATCGCAATTTTCATCCTATACAGGGCATTATTTTATCAATGTAGATTCTTCAATGTCCCCAAAGGCGGTGTAGGATATCTGGCTGGATCTAGACAGTGAGCCAGATGCATCCCGTGTTCTGCCTTTGGGGAAGACCAGGCCTGGATCGGCACGTCGAGCTCTCTATTAAGTAACATTGGCGCTTCCGGGTCGGTTTCACCAAACTCATCGTAACTTGCGATTAATCGCACGACGTTGAGCAATGCACAGAAACCGTACGGTCCAACACAACTTACGATGGGTTATCCATCGTAAGTTGAGTTATGATTCATCGTAAGGCTTTGTGAAATCCAGCCCAGGTGAAACAATCTTCGAACGTAACAGCTGCACCTCAAACTGGAAATCAGTATCGCCTCACTTTGCTAACCTCCTAGACCTCCTTGTAACACACAAGAAGACGTTTACAAAACCCATTAAAAGACGGGCCGAAAGAGGTTACGAAAACAATTCTTATTTTGTCTAACGAAATTCTCACTCTATTTTCAAGACGAAGCTTTTTTTCCCTGGCTGCTTGAATGGATTGGCAAGCTCGTGACAAGATTATGAGTACAGTACAATGTGGGTTGGCTTCTGCCAGTTCTGGGAGATGGCCAGTGTGGTGTGAGTTGGTCTAGGGATCCGTCTTTTACTCACCGTGGTTGGGCGTGGAGTTCATCTCGGTCCGCTCGAGGAAGGGCACCAGGGTCTTGCTGTAGGCAAACGCCACCACCACCTCCAGCTCGGAGAAGCTCTCCAGCTCGCGGAAGACCCGCTGCATGTCGCCCTGGTCCATGGTCTCGGCCACGATCAGCTGGAAGGCCACGCAGATGCCGCGGCTGGAGGCGTGCAGGAGGAAGTCGCTCATGGCCGAGCGGCCGTAGCTGTTGTCCACGGCCACGATGCCGACCCAGTCCCAGCCGTAGTGGCCGATGATATCGGCGATGACCACCGTCTGGTAGCCGTCGTCCGGCACGGTGCGGAAGAAGGTCCGGTACTTCTCCCGGTTGCCCAGCAGCGTGCTGGTGGCCGAGTAGCTGATGAGCGGCACGCCGAAGATCTGCAGGAAGTCGGCCATGGTGATGGCCGACTCCGACGTGTCCGGCCCGATGACCACCAGCGAGGGCCGGTCGGTGCGGGGGAGGTCGGCCGGCGAGTAGGCCCGCGTCGCCGTCGTCTCGCCGGGCCCGTCCCCGACCAGGCGGAGGCAGTCCATGCAGGCCTTGAGCCCGATGCTCTTGCGGTTGCAGATGTCGCGGATCTCGTAGGTCAGGCTGAGGTTGCGCAGGAAGTCGGAGCGGCCGTTGATCTCCTGCACGGCGAACATCATGGCCCGTGCCCGCAGGTAGGACAGGGTGTGGTAGCTGGAGCAGCGCTCCTGGACGGGGCCCGCCGTCAGGCTGGCGTCGTCCACGGAGATGCGGTAGTGGATGGAGAAGAGACCGCACAGGTTGACCAGTCCGGACGGGCTCGCCTCGGCGGCCACCTCCATCACAGCCTGCCCGCCGGCAGAGCCCGCCGGTCGGGCGGGCGGGACGGACGGCCCCGATGCCGCTAGCCCGGACAGCATCGCGGTGGATGACACGAGCACCAACAGGTTGGCCACGCACGGGATGAAGGCCCCGAACGGCATGATCGGCCCTTCCCCCTGGCCGTGTTCACACCCAATAGGCACCCCCTTACTTCCAGCCGCTTGACCCGCTGGGAACGCACGCAAAAGCCCGACGCCGCCTCAGCGACGCATCGCTCCGCGTAGCCACGTACCGAGCCCACCGGATTCCCTCAACAACGGGCACTCGATCACGTCCAAGCGACACTCACCTTGACGCAGAAACACGAGCTCGCGTTGAAATGGCCCTCTTGACTCCTGTCGAAACGATCTCTTTACAACCGTCCTCAACCCACTACACATTTGAAGAAGAAGAAAAAAGTTCCTCCCGTCTCTCCTTGTGGTGTGTTTCCCCCCTCTTTCTGGCGAGTCCAATGGTTACAATTTTGTGGAGTGGGAAGTAAGCGGGTGGCCCTTAGCCTTGTAACCCCATCGGGCGAGGAGGCGAGCGAACGAGACTGCTCCTCATCGCCACGCAGGCGATGTTTGACTCACACGGCCCGTGTATACGCTCCGCGGTGTCCGTCGATCAGGCCGACCTCGGCTCTTCGCGATCGCTCGGCTAGCCGAGTAAGCCCCTTCCCCCCTCTCCGTCTCCTCCCACGACCCTGGGCGATGAAGGCATTAACAAGGACGACATCGCGGCAACCGCAACGGGATAGAGGAGGGGATGGTTGCTGCACTCTTGTCGTTTCAGCGCACTGAACGCAAATCACTGTCCAATGAAATGAAGGGAAAAAAACAACGAATGAAATCATACCGAGAAAACAAATAAAAAAGCTTCCATCAATACATAGACATTTCACTCAAACCGTACCGGTGTGTGAATGGGGAATTCGGTTTCTCGTCCGTCATTCCAGTCACGGAACATACGAAGTGGGCCAGCAGGGCAATTATTCCGATGGCAACAATTCAAATACCAAGTCAGAGTGAACGAGCAACTGCATCATTTAAAGCCACTGTACTTAGGCCGCTGTGCAGATACGTATAGGTTTTTTGTGGCGCTGATGGATGCGGATAATACGTCAATTCCAGGCAAGAGGGACAACAAATTACGATTGATGTCACGTTGAACTGGCAGGCCCACCGACGGTAGAAAATTGCTGCTTAAAGGTGCATTATTAGATAATTAGATAAACCGATACAAATTAAACAATCTAAAAAGTGCGTGCGACCCCCCCCCAAAAAAAAAAAAAATCAATCCAATTAAAGATGTATTGGTAGATCAAAAGACTATAGTCTTCAAAAAAATAGGAAAAGGGATTCTTCTGAATTATTTGGCTATAGCTTCAATTTGCACGCGAGTGTATGGAAGCCACTAGCTAGCGGCTGCTGCCAAGGGATTCTGATATAATAGGCCTATGAATACTGCTTGCATAGCGTTCGTTTCGTGCGTATAGCGCCCTCATTGGATATCTCTGAAAGTAGAGCCCAAAGGCAGGGTCCCATTCCCCTACGTAGTATATAGTACTAATAGTTCCTAGGCTGTTCACGATATGAAGGCTTCTACCACATTTATCTTACCAGTTATAATTTCACCGACATCTAGAAACAAGCGTTTGACCCCAGTTTCTTAATTGGTGAATACTCGTTCCTTCAAACCCTTCAATTTCGGAAACAAACCACAACCTGGATGTTCAGGTTTTGTCAGACGGATACGAAGCCTGAGCCTGAGGCGATCCAATGATCCATAAACGGTCATAGACGTCTCACGTCCTCCGCAATGAAGGGGCCGGTAGCTAGTAAGTTTCTACGGCTTGCGATTGATTTATAGAGATGATATTATTGTTTAATTAACTTGTCGAGCACGTATTTGCACGACAGCCTAACACAACGTTCGTAGAAAACTTCTTTTCAAAGTAACTATGGAAGCAGTGAATGACTGAGTGACATTTTCCAGGCTTTCAGGCATTTCATCAATAAGAGAAAGTGGATTCGAATTTTGTCACGTGACAGCGTTGCTGACGTCCTCATTAAAAATAAGACCATGAAGTTAATACAAAAACTGACTGACTCACTGACTAAAATGACCTGCAATACATAAATCTCAAAAGTTAGAGGGCCTGCACGTTTCGATCCCAGCAGGAACTTTCTCAAAGGCAAAGTCAACGCCGTCAACATTCCCCCAATAGTTTTATCCAGTATCGGCCCCTACATTTCGGGGACGTGAGACGTCTGGAGACCAGGTAGGAGACGGCCTGGGAACCAGCCTATAGCCTATAGGAGAGACTACATAATTTGTTTGTTTCTAAATACGAGTGTTCTATAGTAAGTGGATGCCTTTGGGTTAGCTTCTTGGTCAGCTCTGACGTCATCACGCAACGCTAACTTACCCAACGTGAAAGCAGGGTAACCCAGGTATAGGACCACGAACGCGCATGAAAGTTCGAAATGCAATCACTGCTTACCAGTGGCTTGTCCTCGATTCGACTCACGCATGCGCAGTTCTACGAAGTCATCAACGGGGGTGTCACAGGTCAAGAGGTCACGGATTTTGCACGTTGACAGCGCTTTTCATTTCAAGCTGAAATAAGCTAAACTCTTACCCCCACTAGCATTGCCTTTGACACCGAATGCTCATCCACAGTTAGCGTTGGTGTCTCTCGAGGGGCATTTCATGATACCAAACAATACAGATACGAATCCACGAAATAACGGGTTCTCTCTTACTTGTCAATGGTCTATGGCGGTTTCGTTTCGTTACATCGGCCCTCTTTAGACACTACATTGTGGGATACCTAAGAATTGTTTTTCTTGGGACCCTGTTGGGACTAGTCCGAGTAACTTGCACCCGACAAGTCACCCATTTTTTTTATCGAATTTTGAAATTTGGAGAACCCGATTATTATTATGAGGGGCTAGCAGACGCAACATTTGAGTTACTTGAACGCCGAGTGGCTGCGGCCCCTACCTACACACAAGTCAATGGAAGCTGCGTGACAGCCAATCCCCACTGCATACTCGGACACGGCTGTATTAACCAGAGGCGGTAAATGCCGACAGAGGGCGCTATAGCACTGTCAGTGGTCGGTGCTGGCTTCACTTTGATAACAAAAATGATTCAGTCTGTAAAACCACGCATGTAAACGTATAGGGACTTTTCACTCAATTGAAAACACACATACCTGTCAAAATTTCTTTATTCAGCCTTTTTTTTAGGTTCTGCAGAATCTTTATACATACTCATTTAATTGCTTTTAAAGCATACACACTCCCTCTCTTGATTTCACACTCTTGAATTTGGCAAGTACACGACCTTGCCATAGCCATTATTGTAAATGTAACCTTGCAATATCGACAAAATTGATGACTGAGATTTCTAAATAGTCCAATTACATTGAAGTGAGACGAGTTGGGCGACAAGTAAATGCAATTGCTTTAAAGAAGCATCTAACCTCCCCTTCCCCCATCCAGCCAAACAGAAAAAAGGGCCACGATAAGTACTTTGACAACTCCTTCCATAAAGACAATTGGCTGTCACGGGCTTGTGAATGGCAGCAAGCGAGTGTAACTGTTCTGCCGTGCTTCTCAACTGGTCAAGGGGCTCCAAACATGGCCACAGGGCTCACAAATTCATCTTCATCGCCCCCCTCCGTCAAATCAGACCTAGAGCTGCAACACACTGCTATTTCGGGACAAAGCGGTGACAATGAAAAGGCAATATACAAGGCCGTTTGAGATTTGTAAAAGTTTGGTCTTTCAAGTTGGTGAGTACCTTGCAACACCTTCTTTCACTGCTTTAAGTTATAAAGTTATATTTACAAAAGATTATATGTATTAATTCTTTGTACAAAAAAAAAAGACCAATGATAAACATAAGCTTGCCCAATACCAAACACATTAATAATTGCCCAATAAAATGTGCTTCATAATGTCATTGTAATCAATCAACTTTGTTGAATGATTTCCACCAAAAGGCACGTCATTGTTTTAAACACTCAGAACGACTGCATCCAATTCTTACAAAACACATTATGACACGAATATCTTTGTTTTGAACACCCACTTCTTTCACTGGGTTTCAGCCTATCCAAGAAAGGTCCCACTCAGATCCAACCATTGAGCACTCTAGACTCACTATAATTATAATTAGTTGTTAAGGTCATACTCTTACGCAAGTAGTGTGCAGTATCTTTATATATTTTTTTCCCATCCAGATTTGAATTTAAAAGTGTTGGCATTTGGAGCAAATGTGATCATACTCCCCATAGACCTTTTGGACAGTTATACATGTACATGTACCCATTCCTGGTGTATCCATTTAATAGGTTGAACTTGAAAGCGAGGACTTACACTTTACTGGCTGAGGAAATAGACATTACAGGATAAAAAAAACAGCACGTACAAGTGCATTCACATCCATGTCTTATCTATTGATAGTCTGTTTGCTCCTCTACATGTGTAGTGACCACTGCATGCTCAGCAGTTAGCACTTTACCGCTACTAGGTCAGCATTTCGCACTCGCCACTGAAGAAGACATTAAGAAGGGCAATGCCTTAGAGCATGTCACTATTTACAACACACATGCCTGAATCTGTATCATTATGGAGACATGGCTTTGTTCTCGTGCACTAAACAACTGCGTGAGAAACGATGTTTTAAAAATGCTCCCATTTCAACCCCATTCACTTTCCTGGATAGAAATTTGTCCCTTTTAAATAACACTTTTATTTGCGACGGATTTTTACCCATCACAAATTTCACGTTTTTGAGTTGTTTCCAAATATCAGTTTCGTGAAAACCTTGTGGAGACCTATTCAACCTATTATCTTAGGTCTCCACAAGGCAGTAGGTAGATTCGCGTGCACAAGCCACATGTAGTGCCAGTGCAACTAAAAACATGCCCTGTTTAGAAATACAAAACACAGCCCCACTTTGGAAAACCCAAAATCTACATCAAATTCCTTTGCGAGAATGATGTCCTTTGATGATGTCCTTTGCGAGAATGATGTCCTGATTTCATGCTCGAAAAAGAAGGAAAAAAGATAGGCAGCTAAAAAATAAAATAAAAAAAAAGACAAAAAGTATTCTTTGGTTTGTGCAAAAGACTGGCAACAACCAGCAAGCCCTAAATTATGACTGAAGTGAGCAGGCAACTTCCTCTCCTTCTCACAATAAAGGATTTCCTCTGCTCCCTCACTCGTAAGCAACATTGGGAAAGGTCAAGCCCCCGGGGGTCATGCTGGTCATTGACACTGGGGCATGAACTTGTTGTTCAACACTTCATTCACTCCATTCAAGCTGTAAACTGTTTACAGACTGAAGTTAGCATGCAACGAGAGAAAGAGAAGGGGAGACAGAGACAGAGAGGGAGAGGGTGAGGTGAAGGGGAGGGGGAGGGAGAGGGGGAGGGAGAGGGGGAGGAGGGGGGAGGGGCAGGGGCAGGGAGAGGTAGAGGAGAGGAGGGGAGAGGGTGAGGGAGGGGGAGAGAGGCGAGAGAGGGAGGGTGAGAGAGGGGAGAGAGGGAGGGGGAGAGAGGGGAGAGAGGGAGGGGGAGAGAGGGGAGAGAGAGAGGGGAGAGGGAGAGGGAGAGGGAGAGGGAGAGGGAGAGGGAGAGGGAGAGGGAGAGGGAGAGGGAGAGGGAGAGGGAGAGGGAGAGGGAGAGGGAGAGGGAGAGGGAGAGGAGAGGGAGAGGAGAGAGAGAGGGGAGAGGGAGGGGGAGAGGGAGAGGGAGAAGGAGAGGGAGAGGGGGAGGAGGGAGAGGGTGAGTAATGGCGAAGGGGAGAGGGAGAGGGAGAGGAAAGGGGAGAGTAAGTGGGAGAGTGAGGGGAGAGGGGTTCTGTCCAGCAGATTACAAGGTCAACTTGTGTCATGGTGTGAAAGATGTCAGGCCCCTGTTCATGGCTAACTTTAGAGGATGTATCACTTTCTCTTGTAAACCACCCTTTCATCTATTTTTGGAGACCGAGGGTACTTTAGCTGAAGCCTTCGAGCCCATGGCAAGTCAAGATTTACATGGTGCCAATTCCGTGCATCTGCTTAAGTGCCAAGATACATGTACACTTGGCCAAAATAAAAACCCTTGGTTAGGAAGGGGTGCAAATCTCAAAATGTTTCAAGGGACTGACACTGTCATCCATGTCACCGAATTGTCTTCCTTTAAGGCAAGAACCCTTCTAGGGTTAAAACACAAGACCTGAATCTATCTATTGGCAGATTTCAGGTCATATAAATCATTAAGGAGTTTGCAACATTCTATACATTAGTTTAGTTAAGGATTAACAACAATGTTTTCATGTACTGATCGAGTTTTCTGAGTTGTGTTTAGCCAATGCCTGTCAAATGTGAAATGAAAGGGCAGCTTCGTTGGATGGTGGCCTACATTTATTCAACCAGGGGCCAATTTCGTAGAGCTGCTTCAGCGTGAACATCTGCTAAGCAAGATTTTGCTGCCCTGGTTAAAACGAGATTGCCAGACATATTTCACGTGATGCTTGTTGTACTTGACTCATATTCTACTATTGGTTGCTTCATGTGAAATACAAGTGGAATTTTGGCTGGCAACCTGATTCTTTTGAGGAAGATTTTTCATGCTTCAGCAAATTTGGGTGCTTAAACGGCTCTATGAAATTGGCCCCAGGTTTTTTGGGGGCTTACACTTGAAATTAGATCCTGGCCTTTTCCATGCAACTCCTGCAACTGTTCTGCTCAGATAATGTTCTGGAGAGACCGGCAAATTGTTGGTGTTTTGGTGGGTTTTTTTTTTTAGATCAAAGCCAGCACTAAAGTATAATGGCATGGCATACATTTGTGAAGGTAAGATTGGATGTGTATTAATGGCTATGGATGTGGCTGTGGCTGTGGGCCGCAGCCCCTTATGCACTCAAGCATATAGACTGTGCGACGAAAAGCCCTAAGCCATAGCTGCAGCCGCACTGCGCACACAGGTCGGGCTCCAATAGAAGTACAGCAGCATGAACCAGTGAGCACTGAGGAAGTGTGACCGTGACGTGGAGCCATGCTCGACTTGGGACAGCATTATGATCCGCTCTGCCGGTATTTAGAGCCTATTGATCGGATCCACACTGACATTCTGACCAGTGCGAGCTCAGAAACCAACACACAGCACCCGGTAAACAAACATCCAATTGTAAATAAGACTTAAGGCTTTGCATGGTGGGTGAATCAATATAGGAAGGATTGCGATGACACCATGTATCGGGTCTCTTAAAGGAAGAGTGGTAACTCAGACTTACCACTCAGGTTCTTTTCAGAACCAAACCTCTTCCTTCAAGAGACCCGATACATGGTGTCACCGCAAACCTTCCTATATTCATCCAATTGTAGTTTGTATTGTGACCATAAAGAACACACAGTCTCTGAGACAAGTGTAAACTGATACCATCTGCCAACCCAGGATATGGGTCTTCAAATTATGCATTTGTTTTTAGAGGCACTTTTTCTTCTAGTTTGTTACATGGCAGGATTTCTTTCCCCAAATAAAATGTTCAGCAACATTGAAAAATATATTTCAGACATGATATAAAACTAGCAATGGCAATTTACAACACATTTATTGTTATTTTTGTTATGTGTGGTTGTTTGGAGGGATAAGTTAGTTTACAGGTCATGGGATGTCCCACCACCAATGCTCTGAGCTGTCGTCACCTAGGAAGCCGGTCTGTGTTACTCTGCCACCTCCATGTCCTCCTCATTCACCTCCTGCTCCTACTACTCCATCTCCTCATTCACCTCCTGCTCCTACTACTCCATCTCCTCCTCCTTCACCTCCTGCTCCTACTACTCCACTTCTCCTCCTTCCCCTCCTGAACCTACTACTCCATCTCCTCCTACTTCACCTCCTGCTCCTACTAATCCATCTCCTCCTTCACCTCCTGCTCCTACTACTCCATCTTCTCATTCACCCCCTGCTCCTACTACTCCATCTCCTCCTCCTCCTGCTCCTCCTACTCTATCTCCTCCTCCTCCTCCTACTCCATCTCCTCCTCCTCCCTACACTTTCATCTCCTCCCCGCCTCCTCCTCCAACCAAATCTCCAACTCCTCCTACTCCACCTCCTCCTCCAACACCACCTCCACTTCCTACTCCTCTTCCTCCTCCCTTTTTCATGCGTTTGCTGAAGACAGATTGTTCGCAGGTCAAGGAATATCCTGCCACCAGTCCTCGGAGCTGTCATCAAACAGGATGCCGTCCTCTGTCTCCTCCTCTTCCTCCTCCTCGCTCTCGCCAGAGCAGCCCGGCAACGCGGCAAAGCCCTCGGAGACGAGGCGGTCCTCCTCGGCCGAGCGCCGGCCGCCGCCGTCCCCGTCAAAGACGCTCTCCTCCAGCTCCTCGTTGAAGTCCTGCGGGATGTAGAGCAGGTCGGGGCCGGCCTCGCCAAGCACCGAGGTGGAGGATGAGGAGGAGGCGGCGGCGAGAGAGGGCTCTAGATCCACCTTGCGGAAGGCCATGCAGTGGAGGTGCTGGTCCTTGACGTAGCGCCAGCGCCGGTAGCCCAGGCTCTCCAGGGCCTGCCGCCAGCTGCGCACCATGGCCGCCCGCCGGCCCTGGTGCGAGGAGTCCGGGGTGATGATCAGCAGCAGGCCGTGGCGCTGCAGGAGCTGGTGGGCCTTCTGGCAGCACAGCCAGCGCTGGTAGGGCGAGGGGAAGTAGGAGAGGAGGAGGGAGAAGACCACCACATGGAAGGTCTCCCGGGGCAGGGTCTCCACGGGGCTCTTCAGCGTCCTCAGGTACGTGTCCACCGTGTCCGCGGCGCACTCCAAGGACGGCTGCAGCTGCAGGTTCAGGAAGTCGCACTTGTGCACGCTCTTCAAGAAACAAACGGAGAGGAGAAACAAAAAATAGTCCTTTATCGTAGTCCCTTTACGAATCCACGGATCAGGCTCGGGCTCAGGCTTCGTCTCCGTCTGACAAAACCTGAAAATCCAGGTTGTTGTTTGTCGCTGAATTTGAAGGTTTGTTGGCTTGACAAGTACAGAGTATTGACCAAGAAACTGGGGCCAAACGCTTGTTTCTGAGTGCTTGCATCATTATAATGGGTAAAGGAAATATGACCGAAGCCTAAGCCTGAGCCTACACTCTAATTTTGTATTAAAACTGCCCCCCAAAAAAACAGTTGGACTGGTCCGGAACTTAAGCCAGGATCTCGGGTTCAAATCCCGGTCCAGTCCAGTCCCATTTTTTTGCAATTTTTCAAATTGAACAAATTTTTGACAAAAAAATAAAAAATATCTAGCTTGACTAGGACTTGAAGCTGGGACCTCGCATACCAAATAAAAAAAAATAAAAAAAATGAAAAAAGGCCTAGTCAGGTTTCCTTTGCATTGTTTTTACAATAATCTCAAAAGTTAGAGGGCCTGACGTTTTGATCCCAGAAGGAACTTTCTCTTTGCCTTTCAGAGAGGTCCTGCTAGGATCGAAACGTCAGGCCCTCTAGCCTTTGAGATGTACGTATTGAAGGTAATTTTAGTCAGTGAGCAGTTTGCAGTATTTACTTCATGATCACACAATAGAAGGCAAATTTACTACACAAATGTTGCGAACTGCGAAATGCAAATCTCAAAGATTCTGAGGGGCCTGACGTTTTGATTCTACCTAGCAGGACCTTTCTCAAAGGCATTCTGCATGAAAATGTGAGGGGGTCTGGGTTGATCCCTGGAGATATACAATAATGCAGTTAATGGTTACATGCTTCTGACTGGGCACCCTTCTCTCGGGAGTATCTGCAGCAAACGGTTCAAGGATTTGGGACCCTACTAGCCCGAACTTACCTCGACTGCTGGCGAGATGTCGATGCCGACTGCCAGAAAGTCCTCGTACCGGAGGAAAGGATTGAAGCAAGAGCCCACGTCCAGCAACCTGAGTGGACCCGTCATGGGCAAGGATCTGCAATGATCAGAGGGGAAGACGGTCCTAGCTGTTTAGCCTCCACCCAAGGTAGCAAATGGTTCTTGACATTCACAAGTGATCCAAAAAGACACTGGGATGAATGAGTATGGATAAAATATGTACCACTCTACATGTAGTTGGTTTTTGATATAAACTGCACAATTCAATGGGGTTTGGCCCTGCTCGACGTGATAAACACTGAATGCTCATTGCTTAACCCGTTGCCTGATGGCAACATTTCAGGCAGCTCGGGCGGGATTCGAAACCGCGACACCCGCTTTCTAACAAAGATGATGCAAACTTGCTTCGCAATGCAAACTTGTTTCGCACCGAGGCATGAACATAAATTGTCACATACATGCGTGAACTCTAGAAGAATATAATTTGATTATCGATTAATACAAGACAACTGAAACTGAAACTTGTGAGTGCACCTTCATGGTAGCCCAAGATCTCTCTCGTCCAAAATGATTTCTCAAAAGTTAGAGGGCCTGACATTGCTTTGGGAAAGGTCCTGCTAGGATCGAAACGTCAGGCCCTCTAACCTTTGAGATCGATGCATTGCAGGTGGTTTTAGTCAGTTTCTTTTTAGCAGTTTTTTTTTTGGGTACTTACTTCAAAAATGATTTCTGATCAAACAGTCAGCCAACATGCATCCCTGTCAAGTGACAATCAATCCATCAATACATCAATCAATCAATCAGTGATTCAATCGCTCAACCAATTGACCGAATGGATGCCCATTGCCCACATCCTTTATAAATTTGTCTCTGCCCTTTTTTTTTAATATATCGTCTTCCTTTTTATTTTTTTCGCAGTGTCCCTGAGTGTTCCCCAGTGTCTGTCTCTGCTAATAGAGACATCAAGAAACGGACAGCTTAGAAAATTGAGCCTGGCAGCCCAAACCTGAGGGATAGGTTTTTTTTTCTTTTTTTTCTTTTTTATGTGTCTGGGCCTTCGCCCCCTAGAATGGTTCGGGACAAGTGGTGACCACATGTGGATTGCGTGACACCATGAATTGCTTGTTTTTTGGGGGAGTTGTTGGGGGTGTCTTTGGAGAGGAGGGAAGGGATACATTTTAAGTCCTGATTCATCTGGTGTTAAAGACACAGGCAGACACTGGAGGTTCTCATCTCTCATGACGGTTTTGCATGAGGGTTCACACTTTCATTTCACGGGATCTATCTTTCTTTCTTTTTTTCATTTTTGGCATCTGATGCAATGGTTGCTGCTGCTAAAATTTCTGTGTTCTTTCTGACTGGGTAATATATTAAGTGCTATACATCAGTTGTTATTATGCATAAATTAGACTAGCAAGGCTAGTATCTTTGCACAAATCTAGGTCTATCTTTGCGACAAGCTTTGGGTTTTGAATTCACATTATGGCCCCATACACTATACATACATGTGTGTATTCCTAAATTGTGTCATGCTTAGTGATATTGCTATCATGCACTGTACACCGTGTGGGTAAAAAAATGTGAATGTTGGCAAATGAAATGAAATAAAGGCCGTTCAGTGGTAAAACAGTTGGCCAAACCGATGAGTTGTTGGCCGTACTCTTTGGTCAGTGCTTTGCCCGAATGCCTGCTTAAAATTTGAATTACAGTGTACAACATAGAGCAAAAACTGAGCTCAGAAGCAAATGTGTTACCTCACTTTCTATTCCAAACATGTTGCCAAGTGTTGTCAACAAATTTGTAGAGCCTACTGGTACATGTATTTGGTTGAGCACTGAATGTGTACAGCTTTGACTGAATGAGCCTCAGGAATGGCCCTGTGATTTCTCTATGGGATATTTGGCAAGAAGAAGAAGAAGGAAAAAAAAAAAAAATCAGGACCCCAAAAAGAGGGTCAGAGGTTTCGATCCTGGCAGGACCGTTCCTCCTGCCTTTATGTAAGAAATGTCCAGCTACGACTACAACACCAGGCCATAGACATTCCCGAGACCCGCTTGTGGGTCCCTTAAGTCGATTAAGTAGTTTGCAATCTATCTGGCTTACCTCAGGACAACCGTTAAACGGATTTTTCATTGCGCTGAAGCGGACTGAGGGCGAGTATTTTCAGACCTCGGGAAAGAGTGACTCAAGCGACGACAACCCCAATGGGACCCCGTGACCCCATGACCAACAACTTAGCTCAAATCAAGTTCACGTAGTTAATGCCTTTTAATCGGAGCAGTATGTGCACACCACATCCAAAGGAACCCATCTATTTTAAATGATGTGGCAGTTTTTCAGAGTTACACACACACACAAAAAGAGAGACAAAGATCTGGATCTGGATCTGGCTCAGGCCTGGTCGTGTCAGAGCTCAACATCCATTTTCTTGGGAAGGATCCAATGGTGCCTCGGATTGGCAACTCTCAGACGCAGATGTCAGCGGACATACCATTTTCATTGCATGCAACGTTTGGGAATATCGTGCTTGAAGAGAAACCAATAAGGTCTCTTGGGGTCTTGTCATGTCCCAAACAAATTGGGTGACTGCGCACATTTTACGTTATTCATCACAAGAAATCATTTGAACATCAAATGCGTATCACTAAGTTGCACTTCCTCGCAGTTTGCAAGAACCTATGACCTATTCCCACAATGCTGAGCAAAAACAGTGTCGTTCGAGGAGTCTATTACTAAGCCACGGTCCGTTCACTCAAAGCTGAGCTTGACCTCGACCTCATTAAATGCTGTGCCACGCCCCCTCCTCCAGTCCAACCACATAATTATGGCCTATCAGGCAATGAGTGACGCACAGACACCACACAGAGTAGCACAATTTACGACGAGTTATCCATCATTTGCCGAGTTACGATGCATCGTAAGGCTTAGTAAAATCCACCCCAGACAAGTGTTACCGAGTATGCCACTGCTCTTCTCACAGTGAACGGACTATAAATCCCGTGCATAAACAAGGAAGGCACTAAAAAAAAACATCCTCGGTCTCTCACTGGATCACTGGCATCCACCGAACATAATGCACACTCACATTGTGTTGTACTGACTGGATAGGCTTCGAGCAGGTGTGCCATTCTGATGGTGGCCGTCTCCCGACCCCAGTACTGTGTTGCCGTTCACCGAGTTGGCGAGATCGCAGGGCGAGGTCAGAGGTCGAGGGTCGGCCTGCTGGCACTGCCGCCTCCTCTTGTCTTTGGCCAAGGCTTTGCTCATTCCTGTCGGAGGGATGGGGGTGATCAGAGGGCATGATTAAACCCAAAAATGACTCTAAAAAGATTGATTCAAAGACTAATTCTAATTTTTTGGGGGGCCATCAAAAGATCCATTTGGCCACTTGATTCTTTGCTGTGGTAGCCTGACTGGCCAGCCAAGTAAAAACTTATGTCTAAGCCATGAATGGTCTAGATAAGATTCTGCTTCAAACACGAAAACCAAATAACAAGTTTGTGCACAATGTGTAGTCATGGCCGTCGTCTTTCAGTGTCTAAGGCTGTGTCCGAAACAGGTGTCTCGAGCTAGGTCTAGGTCTTTCCCCTATTGTAAATACACGGAGATACGAAGACAGTAGCCCTAGCCATAGCTCTGGAAGCCCGTTTCGGACACGGCCTTATTCACAGTGATAAGACAGGGGGAACCATTTCTGTGAATGAACGAGAGCTACAAGGCAGGTATGATTGAGAGCATCCATCTTTTCTAGATGGGACAAGATGTCACGGTATGATAAATGTGCCCTCGCTATATGCTGCATAACCTTCACATCATCAGCCAACAGAGGGCGCAGTAACAACACTGCCTTCACAGGCACGGCCTTTCGTGAAAGAAAGAAGGCTTAGGCTTGGGCGCAGGCGTCGGTTTCCCGTCCACACCTTTTTATAGCATCGCAGGTACGTAATAGCCACAACAAGTTGTAATCCAAACACGGTTACAGTCATTTGGGGTTTCAACTTTCAGACAGGGCCAGGGTTCAGGGACAAGCTTTTGACCCCAGTTGAATGCTCTGTCCGGAAGAAGACAACCAACTTTGGTTGTAATCCAAACACGGTTACAGTCATTTGGGGTTTCAACTCTCAGGCAGGGCCAGGGTTCAGGGACAAGCTTTTGACCCCAGTTGAATGCTCTGTCCGGTAGAAGACAACCAACCTTCGAATTCGCCGACAAACCGTGGCCTGCATTGTCAAGTTTGAGTCTGATGGCGATAAAGCCCGAGCCTACAGTATGGCCCGAAAAATAAGTGAGCACACGTGTGGGATCCCACGCGTGTGCTCACCTATTTTCGGGCTGCACTGTAATGCAGGGACTTGGAAGGGGCCTAAGACTGCACTACAACAACCGGCCACTTATCAACCGTAAAGAAAAGTCTACGCATCCTGGTCTCTGAGCCCAAGCCTCCGGTTCAGTGTATCGGTGCTCTACCATTTGAGCTGCTGTGCACATGCTGTGCACATCCTGCCATTAGACGAGGTGTTATAAATGCGCTGACTATCTCTGCTGGGTTGGGGTACGGTAGCCAGTCTAATGAAGCCACTGACAAGGGATCATGCCCCCCCCCCCCCACGTTCATCACAGAGAAACATTTACAAGTCATTTAAGCCTAGCTGTGTGTACAGCAATGTGCACAATGGATATTAAGGCTTCATAGAATTGATCCCAGACATTCTCAACTTTGTGTACTCTGTGATCTACCAGGGGTATATCTATCTGGTTTCAGGTACGGTAGACTGGAAATGCATGCTTTGATTTACATACATACACCCATGTAATCTTCCTTGGCGTGTCTTCTCCAAAGCAAGTATTGCATGTGATCTGACATCTCCATTGGTTATATGAAGGTGATGACTGTGATGAATAGTCTGGATCCAGTTACATACATGTATCCTATTGGGATGGGATGGGGGGGGGAAGAGCTCTTGCAATCTGAACCTGGCTGAGCAGACAAGAAGTTACAAGCATGCTGTGGCCCTCACGTATGGCGACCTGTGGGAGGCTAATGCTGAGTCAACCTCCATGTCTGTCCGGCCCCCATCTCGACCAGCAAAGACAGCTGGCTACATGAGTGCCCCTACCCCCCCCCCCTCCTGAAATCATACGATTGGGCTAGAGAGATCTGAGGTGCGATTCAGCGATCACAACCAAGACTTGGGTCGACTATCACTCCCCTGACAATGCCCCTGGCAAAATTTTCTTGTCCGGCTACAGTTAACAAAGGTGCAGTCAATTTCCACAGCACCAAAAGCCGGACAGAAACAGCCGAGCCAAAATTCTCAGTAATGATGGCCAAACAGCTCCTCCAGCCGCTGGCGGGCTGACTACCAGTACGTCGGTTTCCCTCCTCCCCCCCCCCAAATCTCACCGCCGCGGAAGAAGTAGTCCCGGCAGGTGTGCTGGCACCACTTGATGCGGTCGTCGGGGTGCTTGCTGGACCAGTGCTCCGTGGCCAGGTGCTGCATGGCAAAGGCGTACTCGTCCAGGCTACTCTCATCCTCGCAGTGCTCCACCCAGATCCTCTCATAGTCACCATCGGCTGCCAAGCAAACAGAGACAGACGAACCCATTGTTTTTATGCACGTTTGCCCCCAAAGCAAGGCTACAATTTACAAAGCCACTCGAGGTTAAGGGGAAAGGAACAACGGAGATACATGGAGGAACCCAGGAAGGCTGGAGATAGGAATTGACATGTTTTTATGTGGACAATGTTTTTATGTGGACAATGTTTTTATGTGGACAATGTTTTTATGTGGACAATGTTTTATGTGGACAATGTTTTTATGTGGACAATGTTTTTATGTGGACAATGTTTTTATGTGGACAATGTTTTATGTGGACAATGTTTTTATGTGGACAATGTTTTTATGTGGACAATGTTTTTATGTGGACAATGTTTTATGTGGACAATGTTTTTATGTGGACAATTTTTTATGTGGACAAATTTCCATCTTTTTATGTGGATAATAAATTAGGGTGATATACAAAAATGTTGCAAACTGCTTACTGACTAAAATTACCAAAAAGTAAATCTAAAATTTAGTGGGCCTGACGTTTCGATCCTAGCAGGACCTTTCTCAAAGGCAGAGTGACAAGGACAAAACAGATACATGTACACGAAGGCCTTCGTGTACATGTATCTGTTTTGTCCTTGTCACTCTGCCTTTGAGAAAGGTCCTGCTAGGATCGAAACGTCAGGCCCACTAAATTTTGGATAATAAATTAAACCAATCAATCAATGATTCCTAGAGCTTAAAAAGGGCAGGATCACACACAGGTGGCAAGCCTGTACAGGGAAGGGAATTCCAGAGAGAAAGAGAAGCAGAATGTGGGAAGAACCTGTTCTGATACCTCTTTGTTCGACACCTTGGGAGAGATAGAGTGTATGGGTTAGAGGAGGCAGTGTGGTTGCTTGCTAAAATATCCTAACTGGGGGGGGGACCAAGTCCGCAAGACCAGAGGAACACCTTCCATGGAAGTACATGTGCTTGTAGGGCAGCATGGTGATACTGCTCTTATCACAATTCCTCACACACTTATAATAATTATAATAATTCAACATTGATACCGTGCACATATCTGTCAAAAGACATCCAAGGCACACCTCTCTCAAAAAAAGGGAAAAAGCTCTGTAAATATACAGCTGTTCACAATATTAGGAACAATTACGAATTATGAAAAAGGTTTATCAAACAAACCAAAAAGTCCTCAGATTTGTCTTCAAGCACTGAAGTGATGGTCATGATTGTTCCAAAACTCGTGGTGGCTGCACAATGGGCACATTTTCCAAGAGGACTTTCCAAGGGTGGACTGTTCAGGCTTGAGGTACATTGTAACCAAGGGGAATCACAGACCTATGTGTCTTGCCGGTAACTGTATCTTCTGCAGATTATTTTCAGACTGATCCAACCAGAGGACATGAGTTTATACTTTTCCTCCAGAGTCTGCAGAATCTTTAAGAGTGCACAGTATACAGACCTCCACAGAATTGACCCAGACTCTTCTGCAGAGAGCACCGAGGATCCTCACAGAATTGCAGCCCGAGTCTTCCACAGACATGACAGAATATCATCCCTCCAGGATCCTCCACAGAATGACTGACTCTCACACAAAACGTACGTAACAAGAATATAGAGACTCGTGTGCAGAAAGTGCATGGACTCCTTCATGCCATGTGCACAGACTCCTGCACAGAATGCACAGCTCTAGGGTTCTCCACATAAAGTATCCAGTGTCTTCAACAGAATAAACAGATACCGGTACAGAGAATCATTAAAATGAGGTAGGCCTACTGTATCCAGAAACCTCTACAGCATGTTTAGATAATCATATATATAATGCATAGGCTCCCATCTATAGAATGCACAGGATCCATCTATAGAATGCATAAGATCCCATCTATAGAATGCACAGGATCCCATCTATAGAATGCACAGTATCCCATCTATAGAATGCACAGGATCCCATCTATAGAATGCACAGGATCCCATCTATAGAATGCACAGGATCCCATTTTTAGAATGCACAGGATCCCATCTATAGAATGCACCTGTAGGATCCCATCTATAGAATGCACAGGATCCCATCTATAGAATGCACAGGATCCCATCTATAGAATGCACAGGATCCCATCTATAGAATGCACAGGATCCCATCTATAGAATGCACAGGATCCCATCTATAGAATGCACAGGATCCCATCTATAGATTTCCTCAATAGAACATCAGTCTCTTCTATGGAATGTAAAGAGAATTGTCAACAAAATGTATCCCAAATCCTCTGTACAATGTATGAAGAACATTCCACAGAACTTTTCTAGAATCCTCCACAAAATTTGCACAGACACAGAGTAAGGCATCTACAGTTCACAATCGCATACAAGCATGATCTGTGCATGGATGAGTGATGCATGCATGGATGCAATTAGCTACATGCCGGATGGCAAACTCCCCGGAGATGAAAATCACATGGTGAGCACTTCACTACATGAAGCTCTCCACCTATGGGACTGGCAAGTGGCAAGGCTCTTCTCCGGCCAAGAGGCTGTCTGTAAACGAGTCTAGACAGGCACGTGCTCATGTAAACACCACTGCGGGACACCTGGGCTGGATTTCACAAAAGCCTTACGATGCATTCAAACTCCACTTACATGTACGATCGATAACCCATCGTAAGTTGTTTTGTAAGCCATTTGTTCTCTGTGCATTGCTCATTGTCTTGCGATGGATTGTAAGTTACGATGAGTTTGGTGAAGTCAACTGCCGGAACCCCTAGCCTGAAAGCTTCCAAAAAAATAAGCCCAGGCAGGTCAGCAACTCTAGCATTGGGCCAGAAAGGAAAATCCCCCACATGACCTCAACCAGCTGAGCGGTCAAGCGGTTGAGGTGTCTTCACTACAAAGCAATACCATTCAACATCATCATTATCAGTATGATTAATCAGATGAGTTGTCAAGATTTGTTATTTATATATTCATAATTTGCAAATCACTACTTTGACTTATCTAATACCGGTAGTTGTTTCTTGATAAAGGTGTTGTTCTATACGTACATGTATATCACATTACATACAGTACATACATGTACATGTACATACAGCTGTACTTTCATGTTTTATCAGTTTGCAGAGCCCCCTCGGAGAACTCCCTGACAGAAACTTTTAGGACACACAACATTTTGCCGCACTTACATGTACATACGTGTACATGTACTAGTTAGCATTTACAGGAACCTGGCGAAGCAGATATAAACGGACGCCGCAGCGCGCATTCTTCAGTTGCCTGATGAAGGTTAGCAGTTAGCAACCGAAACTTCGCCACCAGCAACGACACATCGCGTGACTTTGATCACCCTTTCTACTTACTAGCATTTACTTGGACAGATTCCAACTATAAATATCTCACACTCACAGAGCAGACAATTCACCAATCACACCTCGAGTCAATTAAATTTTGATTCCTGGCCCTGATCCTCCAGTCAACTTGTCACGGATGGTTTAACATGCACGGACATGGACATCTAGGCACGATGAACACCCCTCTGAAAAAAATATATCCCTTCCCTTCAATACTGTCGGTGGAGAAACTTACGATCATAGTAGTAGGTGACTCTCCGCGGGCAGATATAGGATATCCAGCTCAGCATGTTGCCACAAGTAATTGTGACAACACTGTACATGCACGCACACGAGACGCAGACAGAACTCCAGTGCAAACTGCATGTGCACGCGCAGCAGCCAGCGTTGATCGAAGCGCAGCCCACAACACACCAGTGCGCCAACTGCCACCAACCCTATATATATACACGTACACACACAAACACATGGCCGGTCCAATTTCATGAGAGAGCCACCAAACTTTTTTTTGGGGGGGGGGGGGCTGTCCCTTTTTCTTTTCGTTTTTAGACTCGGGCATGTATTATGCTAAATACAGCTACTGAGTGGCGAATTTCCTGTTTGAATCAGCATGAGCTGATGGGGTTTAGTGGATAAGGGACCCTGGGACCTTGAGAGGGAGAGAAAAGAAGTGTAGGGGGAGGGGGGCAGGTGGGCCAGCAGAGACGAAAGGAGGGTGGTAGGGAGGGGGAGAGGAAGGTGGGGAGGGAGGGAGGGAGGGAGGGGAAACGAGCCTTCAGCTGATGAGGTCCTTGCAGGGAATTAAGGCAAAACACCGGAGGTTCTTAACAAGTAAGCGAAATGCTATTGCAACTCACTGGCAAATCAGGAAGGGGGAGAAGGGGGGAGAAGTAAAGAGAGACAAAATGTTCTGCCTTTGAGAAAGGTCCTTCGAGAATCGAAATGTCACACCCTCCTTATTTGTGCACACACACAAAATTGGTCAGAGAGAGAAGTCAAGAAGCTAAGAAAGAGAAGGGGTGAGGCTTCTAATTGTACAGACAATGAGAAAGTGTATGGCACACGGAAAAACGATCTATTCTTCTGGTCCCTAGCTGACCAAAATGGATAAGCCCATTAAGTTTGAGAGAGAACGACGGGCATTGAGGTGTATTCTCTACAGAAAACAGGATACAGAGAGGGAAGGGTGAGGGAGGGAGGGAGGGAGGGAGGGGAAGGGAGGAGGAGAGGGAGGGGAAGGGAGGAGGGGAGGGAGGGAGGGAGGAGGGGGAGGGAGGAGGGGAGGGAGGGGGGAGGGGTTTGTGAAAAACAGTATCTAGGGTTAAATGTCAGGACCCCGCTCAGTTCCTTGCTCAATTACCCAGCCACACATTGGGACCTAGTCCTCATGGACTACATGCAAGAGAGAGGACAGGTGGTTACTGATTTGGGGAGTCCCGAAATCTTTCTCGGGGGGGGGGGGATGAGTGGTTCATTAGACTGATGCGAGCTGCAAAGAGGGAGAGGGGGGATACTGCACGTACATGTAACACTAAGATCGGGATGCTTAGCGAAGGAAGGGTGGAGGACAATGGGTGGAGGTCAGTCTAGCCTCGTCTGTGAGACAGAGATCATAGCTTCTCTAGAAATCAGGTTTCGCTCAAAATCACACTCGAAGGTGGCAGCCTATATTTGGCATGCTCATTACAACACACACAGCAGAGCAAACAGCTATCTCACCAACTGATGCAAAATACAGTATCTATATGTTCACTGAACAGCAGCACCCACAATAATATACAGATTAAAATGTACCACACCACCCTGACCGGCTCGGCAGTCAAACTGTGGGTAAGACTTCTACACAAGAAAGCGGGCTTCACAGATTAGAAATTAGAGTCGCGCCCGAGCTGCCTGCATTTGTGGGCAATCGGACAAAGCATCGAGTATAGAGTACCAGTAGTGTGATTTACAAGAGGGGCAAAAAATCATTGGACTATGGTCCTGGCACGGTTTCTAAGCATGACAACCAAATGGTTTTCAAATTCAAAAAAGAAAGAAATAATCTCATGAGACGTGGGCTCAGAAACAGACAGATGACTGCCTCCCTTCAGCTCCACTGTCGGTCGAGGTGCACGACTTGTATGCCAAGAGCCGCAACTCTACCCGGACGTCAGGCGGTTGTGCTGGCAGATTGGACCCAAACAATCACCCTCTTCAAGTTCCTCCCCTGCCCACCGCACGCACACCCGCACCTCACGTACGCACACCCCTTATCCATCATCTCGGGGAGGGACCCGGGTTGACTTTTACAAGGAACGGATGTCAGAAAGCAAAAGAAGAGGTGGACGAGGGGGAGAGGGGAGGGGGGATGGGGGGGGTGGGTGGAGTGCCTGATGCATTGAATGATTGATTCTAAGGTGAGCAAAGTTGCCCGATACCTCACCCTTACGGAGGGAGGGTACTGTCATGACTCTGGGTAGTTGACTGACTACATTACCTGCATGTCGTCCAGGTATCACGTCAGGGCCTAGAGAAAAGACCTTCCCACATGTGAATCTTGTTTCAGTCGGACTTGGCCCCTTTTGCTTCGTATACAGGCTGATTGATGGAAATCTCTCAGCGAAATTAGAGCGACAGGAATTGGCGAGAGACATAAAACCAGGCCAGGTACAGTCAGTATACATGTATTAACTAAGCACACAGTTTGTACAAAATACCACATGACCAGGTAGGTCCGTTATGCACAGCACATGTTCTTCTTCTTCTTTTTCTGAAGCCATTTCTAATTCTCAAAACTACAGACCTATATGACAGCTCTTTTTTGATTGTTTGTACAAACCAGGACAAAGACACAGGTCGTAAGAACAAAAATGTAATGACAGAAGAAGCATTCCTGGTGTCAATGGGGAGAGAGCTCCACAGGTTGGGACAAGCGACGGAGAACGTTCTATCTCCGAAAGATTTTGACCCAGTAGGAATAGAGAGGAGCTCGTCATCAGACGGTTGGGGTCCAACTCTGCCTGGTTGATATCTCGAGTAAGTAAGTCAGACAAGTAAGGAAGACACATCGTGTAAGCACTCAAACTTCTCCGTGAGGAGAAAGTTCAAAATAGGCGCTGCTCGAAAGGCAACCAGTGAAGTTTGGACATTAAAGAAGTGGCACACACAGTGCAGTTGACAGAGGAAAGGAGTCTCACTGCACGATTTTGACGTTTTGTAGCCTGTTAATTTCTCCTTGAGTGATTCCAACAGCCAGACAGACACAGCCTAACCTACATGTACGTAGGGCTGTGCTGTCTCGTAAAGGCATAAACCACAGACAAAGTTGAGCGCGTCACATAACACGTACCCAAATAA
>OX465103.1:23048245-23088245 GCA_949987565.1 Luidia sarsii | reverse complement strand
GGGGATGTACACGTAATAGTATGTGTACAGATTGTACATGCACACTGAACTGAAGATTACTGACAACAACAAAAAAAGTTCATGCAGGGATCAACATTTCGCTGGACAGGGACTTGGCTAATTGTTTAAAAGTTTCCAGTCTCTTTTCCTTTCCTGGGTTCTTTTAATGATTCTTAGTCACTTTAGTCAGAAAGTAATTTGGCAACATTTAGGTATAAGTAACTCTGAGAAGGATTGAAAAAGTATTGTCTAGGTTTGGGATATCAAGTCACTTGTAGACTTTGCTGAGGACTGTCCAAGAGATGAAGTTTACATCTTGTGGAAATTTATTTCTTCTATGAAGACCAGAATGGTGCAGCTCTGAAGAGCTGCTAAGCTAGACATATTGGTCTGGCATACTCCATGCCTGAGATTCTTTCTAGAATCACTTTTCAATGGGTTCTCTCGGGAACCACTCTTCAATTGATTCTTTCTAGAACCACTCTTCAATTGGTTCTTTCTAGAACCACTCTTCAATTGGTTCTTTCTAGAACCATTATTCAATTGATTCTTTTTAGAACCACTCTTCAATTGATTCTTTCTATAACCACTCTTCAATTGATTCTTTCTAGAACCACTCTTCAATTGGTTCTCTCGGGAACCACTCTTCAATTGATTCTTTCTAGAACCATTCTTCAATTGGTTCTTTCTAGAACCACTCTTCAACTGGTTCTTTCTAGAACCACTCTTCAATTGGTTCTGTCTAGAACCACTCTTTAACTGATTCTTTCTAGAACCACTCTTCAATTGATTCTTTCTAGAACCACTCTTCAATTGGTTCTTTCTAGAACCACTCTTCAATTGGTTCTTTCTAGAACCATTCTTCAACTGGTTCTTTCTAGAACCACTCTTCAATTGGTTCTTTCTAGAACCACTCTTCAATTGGTTCTTTCTAGAACCACTCTTCAATTGATTCTTTCTAGAACCATTCTTCAATTGATTCTTTCTAGAACCACTCTTCAATTGGTTCTTTCTAGAACCACTCTTTAACTGATTCTTTCTAGAACCACTCTTCAATTGGTTCTTTCTAGAACCACTCTTCAATTGGTTCTTTCTAGAACCACTCTTCAATTGGTTCTTTCTAGAACCACTCTTCAATTGGTTCTTTCTAGAACCACTCTTCAATTGGTTCTTTCTAGAACCACTCTTCAATTGGTTCTTTCTAGAACCACTCTTTAACTGATTCTTTCTAGAACCATTCTTCAATTGGTTCTTTCTAGAACCACTCTTTAACTGATTCTTTCTAGAGCCACTCTTCAATTGGTTCTTTCTAGAACCATCCTTCAATTGCTTGCCTCAAGCACCACTCTTCAATTGGTTCTCTCTGAAACCACTCCTCATTTGGTTCTTCAGAAAATCAAGACACCGTGGAACAGACCCCTGCCCACATCTATGCAAGCCATACAACAGAATCATGGCTGACAAAAACCACAGCATCTTGTGGATTGAAGGGCATAGTTTGCAGGGATTGTACATGTACAATGTCAATGCAATATGCAAGAGACAGGAACATAGGTTTAATTTTGACGCTAGGAGTGTTCGGGATGTGCCAATTACTGTGCAGGGGAACTGGATGTGGAGGGGGGGGGGGTGGTGTCTTGAGACAAAACAAAATGTGAGAATCCTCTCAGAAGTCCTGGATGTTGTGAAAAGGGAGAGGGTGGGGATGGAAAGGTGGGTCTGGACTCTGCTCACCAGCTTTCTGTGCCCGGACAGAGAGCTGGTCAGGACAACTGTCAACCCAGTGACGTCTTCATCACACACAGCAAACACGCAAGGGTCACTGACATAATGCAGCCTGTTTAAAGGTAGCCAGGGTTAGTCCAACAACTCAATCATAACAACCCATTAATAGCACTTGAACAGTTGAAGGCTAACTACATGTTGTACATGCGCACACATAGTTGAGAAAGGTGTATTCTTATTCTTATTCTTAATTGCCATCTGATCAAGCTAGCACGGTTGCTGCTGAGAAAGCTTGTGCCTTTCCCTTGACTAGTTTGTCTTTAAGTCGTGGAGTCCCTGTTTTGTCTATACAAAAGTATATGCCTTTGGTGATATCGAAAGAAAAGAAAATCTATAACTTCCAAGTTTGTAAAAGAGTTGTTCTACATACCAGTGTATTTAGAATTCAGAGTGTGGCATATAGTTACAGTACAAAGCAGACCTCTAACCACAATGGTTCTCCTGTAGTTACATTACTTACATGGAATTCAGTCCACCTTCCTGTGTCCATTGATAAACATAATAAGCCTAATCTAATAAGCATATACATGTATGAGGCCTAAGGCATTATTGACATAACTGATGTGGCATTCAGGCAGTTGACATTCTGCGCTGCAACATCAGTTGACTTTAGAATCAGCCACAGACACTCTCAATGCACACGTACCGGGGGTATACATGCAATGTGCACTCCTCCCAGCGAGAAAGGTCATGCTGAGATAAAAACGTCAGGGCCTCTAAATTGTTGAGCATGTGTTTGTGCAAGGAAACCGAGAACGCTGTTTCCAGAGATCTACACAGCCTGAACTTGATTAGGGCTGCACCAAGCACGTAATGTTCCCACAGGCCACTAATAAAACCCATACCGCCGGCGCTGTTTTCTCCAAAAACGTTAAAGGCCAAAATTAATGGCAGCATTCATGGTATGGAAAGTTCACAGTGACCTTAATGCACATGTGCAAGTCTTCTGAGAGTGACAATGTCTCTGGAAAAGAGCTCTGAATTGCCTCTTCTCAGAGTAATGCTCCATCTTGAAAGAGATGACTTATGGGTATTTGATGTCACCACAATCATTCCACATTGTGCTTTCACCGTGCAAACCTTATCCAGTATTCATGAGTGAGTGGCTTTTTTTATTCTTATGGAGGGCTTGTCCTTCTATTTCCTTGTTTATCTGTGTACAACTGAACGATGGAATCAAAGGCATTCCTTCCCCAAAAGGAATTGATTTCACATAAAACACGCCATCATGTCTACAGCTTGAGGTCGGTAAGCATGCAGGGTTTGGTAACTCGATGCTGAAACAACAAATCACTTTTCTTGCGGATCTCCTTTCCAGAAATCTGCAAGGTTCTACCCAGGAAGCTCTGGACGTCGGCGATCCTGTTTTGCAGAGGATCTTTCGTTTGAAATGAGTGCCCGCTGTTATTGTTGCAGGGCTTTTACATTTCTATTTAATCTTGATCGGAGAAGGCTTAGGAGGCATTTGTCGAGTACAGCCGCCTTGAGATCAGCTGATCCCGGCCCGGCGCGGTGACTCATGGGTTAAGGGAAAGTTTCAAACAGGAAGTGCGACTTAGGCGGTATCAAGGCAAGGGGTTACCATCGGCAACCCTGGGCAGAGGGGGGGGGGGTGGGGAGAGGCAGGGGGGGTGGGGAGAGGCAGGGGGTGGAGATTGGAGAGTGCGGCGCGAGACCGCAAGATTGAGAGGAGGAGGAGGGGGGGGGGCGATGAGTGGGTAGGGTGGGGGACTTGCCGGGCTAATATAGCAGGGACCAATTTCATAGAGCAGCTTCATCCCAACAAATTGGCTGAAGCACAAACAAGTCATGCTTAATTACATCAACGGCCATTCACTTCTATTCCATGAATGAGTCAAGAATAATTTTTTTTTTAAAGGCCAAAGCGCGATGGACCTCACGAGGGAGTGTGGTTTGTCGGCTTCCTAACATGACCTTTCCCAAGGGAATAATTCTGCCTTTGTGAAGGTCCTGCTTGGATGGAAATTTCAAACCTTCAGGCCAATCTAGGGACTTTGGTCAATCAAGTCAGTAAGCAGCTATAATACTTCTATATGCTATAATACAAGGAAGACTTTTCATACCAAGCATGCTTACATGCTTAAGAAGTGCTGTGCAATCAACCCCAGGGACCAATTTTATATCAGCGTGAAAATCTGCTAAGCATGGGAAGTCTCCCTTAGGTAAACATTACAAGCCACGGTGTGGCACGAGGTCATTAGCTTAAGGCTTGTATTCCAATGCCCCTTTGCCTACCGGGAAGCATGAAACAAAAGTGAAATTTGGGATGGCAAGGAGTAGGTGATCCTATGGATCACGACTCATGGGTTTGAATAAATAAGACTTAAGGCTTTGCATGGTGGGTGAAACAATAGGAGGCTTTGCGATGACACCATCTCGTCGGGAGCATCAGGAACATTCTCCCGTCAGCATTCTCCTGATAACAGCCATCAGATCATACTGGCCGGAACGTCGAGTTACCACTCAGGTTCTTTTCAGAACCACAACCCTTCTTTCAGAGACCTTATATTTTATACATGGTGTCACCACAAACCCTCCTATGTTGATGGGTTTTAAGCTGTGTCCGCACTGGACTTATTTTTTACCGAGCCCGTGGGTAACATTCCAATGGGTAAATCTTCCCGGCGTCCGCACTTTTCGACTCGGGTAAACTAACTGAGACGATCGGTAAAACTAACCGACTCATGTACATGTGCATGTACTCTAGGTACATAAACACGTTGTTACCCTGCGCCCGCACGAGTCTTGCATACAGTAATGTAACGTGCAGGGCGCCAGATGTGTTTTTTTACCGAGTCGTTTACCGAGACGTCGTGTCTGGATTGGACTTAGCGATTCGGTTAAACTGACCTGGTCAATTTAACCGGGCAGAAGTTGGTCGGTTAAACTACCCACTGGAGTCGGGTAAGTTACCTGGGAGGAAAACTTCCTGAGCTGTCCGCACTGGACTTAAAATGGTCAATTTACCCATTTGCTCGGTTAGTTTACCCATTTTAAGTCCAGTGCGGACGCGGCTTAAGCAACTGTTGGTGCACAAGCAGTTCTATGAAATTGCCACCAGATCTCTTGGGAGTTGGGGCGGGGTCGAGGTGTGGGGGAGGGGGGGGGTTTAGGGGGCGTTCATGAAGAGGGGGGAGGGGAGGGGAGGTGAGGTGGTCGAGCTACTCCTGAGGGAGAGAATCCCGGCGATACTTTCTGGCAGCGTTTGGCGGCCTCGTGTGCGCATTCACGGCGGACCTGCCTCACCCAACGGTGTCACTCATTTCAACAGACAGGAACCACTGTCTGCCATTCCCCTCCCTCCCCGAGGCCGGGCTGAAATCCCTTGAGCTCCTCAAATGCTCACTGTAGTACGACACGGCCAAACTAAGCCGGACTGGAAGCCAAAGCACAGGCGTGACAGCTATTGATAAATAGGCTTGGCTGTTGAACCCATCGCGAAAAAAAACAAGCTGTCACTGGCGTCACCTCACCGCACACCTTTCATTTAGCAAACATGTACATGTGTGTAGCATCCCTTACTCCGCCCAATACCTCAAGTCAAGCACACTCCTGCATGTGAACATGTACATGTTCATCGCCACATATCCTTGGACATCTCCAGGGCAGGAGGGAGGGGTGAGGACGTTTGGCCCTGATTGGCAAAACAAGACCTGGGCAGGCAGGCAGGCAGGCAGGTAGGTCAGGCGAGGGCGCTCTCACACAGCTGATCAGTGCGGCAGGGAAAGGACAAGCTCTGAGATGTAAACCAGTGAAACTAATACAATGACGTGACATACATAGAGATGAAGTGCTCCACGCTGGATGCCAACAAGGCCCACCGGGCATCTGATTCCCCTAAGCTCAGCCCAAACTGAATGGCAATAGTGTAGCTATATGTACATCTATCTATCTATTTCCATCAGGTCGGTTTCGGCCCCTGGTGACCATGTTGACACGTGTATATCAATATGTGTGTGGGCCTGATGGTTAAGAAGTAGTTGAAAAGCTGGACAGACTAACGAAACGTACACGTACATGTCCTCTGAAGGAGATGACCTCATCAAAAAGTGCACACATGGATGATATAGAAGGTGTTAATGTGGCCCTACGTGTTTGTGTCTATAGGGGCCTACTAAACACAGACTGAGCAATAATGTTGATTTATGCCGTGTTCCCGCGGTACTTTCTTTCAGCGACATTCCGGACCTTTGATTCTACAATTGTGTCTTTTTTGACAGCCACCCATCTGTGTACACCACTGATAAGTAGAGCAGTATGTGGTCTCATTGTATTCGTGAAATTTGTTCACAGTGAAGAATAAACCATTTCAAGGTGAAAGTTCTCAAATGACGAAATGGCCTCTCAATCCTAAATAGGAAGACAATAGAAACTCCATTAATAACATTTGAGAAAACATGTATGGTGGTGGTTATTTGAAGGTTCACGCAACGTTAGTGTAGGTCACCTGGTGTGCATCTATGCCTATTTTAACAAAAAGAAGAAAATTTACCATAGCTTCCATTTTTCACAGCGGAGTTACGTGTATCATGACCAGGAGAAATGTTTGTGAGGAGTGTAAACGGACTTAATCACCTGAGTAACCAGTGCATTGATAGAGTCTGGGTACCACGCAGCAATTATAGCACGTCAACGAGGGATTGTCGTGTAGCGGTGATGTAATATTACAGGAAGTCACCGTGGTTGAGCGGAAAGTTTCCGCGGCGTCGTTCAGCCTGTTAGTTTCACATTGAGGTGGCGGTAACTTAACGGGGATGTTAGTTTACCCTGCGTTCCCATGGGACTTATCTTTGTCATTCTTCCGCAGAGCCGCGGTAACGTTTGACAAAATTATTTAGACAAAATTAAGTCACTGTGGAAACACGGCTATAGACTGGTTTCTCCCCATTCCAACCAGAAACCTGGGTATGCGCTCAGGCCGCAAACATCCGCGTGCACTTGTAAATGTGCGGGCTGCGTGGTTGGTTCGTTAGCACTCTGATTAATGATACCAGGCACCTGGGACTCAATCAATTTCCAGGCCTACATGCGAAACCATAGAGGGGAGGAGAGGGGGAAGCAGCTGTGAGCCCACAATGTGCCCGTGACACATCCCGGGTGGGATGATAAGAGAGGGGGGGGGGAGAGGAGGGAGAGGGCAGAGGGGAGGGGTGGAAGGAGAGATGGCGGGAGATTGGAGGGGGGGGGGAGAAGGGAATGTTTGTTGCGCGCTCAAGAGTGACTCGGCACTTAAGACAGCTACAGAACACTGTCGGACAGCACAACACATGCTGCCATGCATCTAGACTTCCCTCGGCGAAACTAGTTTCGACAAAACGGGCCTTGACGGATTAAAGGGCCCTGGTTCAAAGCTCTCCATCAAAAACATGTGGCCATCAAAGAGAAGAAATCACCACACAGAGACATGCAGCAGGGGGCCTATTGATGTTCAGCGTGACAGCTACCTAGGCTAGATGTACAGGTCACAGCGTCAAAACAAGATTTGTACGTGTCAATGCACAGCCTTACGTCTCTTTCAATCCGCCCAGCCGGATCTGACTAAAGAATACAAGCAGGCTAACACATGGGCACCCACATTTGCACTCACTGCAATGCACCCAGCTCAATTCAACCACCCCCCCCCCCCTCCAAGAATCTCTGCTCTCCTCAAGTGGTTTCATCAAGGGGAGTAGAGATTAGAAGCTACTGGAGAAAAGAAGAAAGACTGAGAAACAGGTCGAGGTTAACAGGTTAATGAGAGCAAAGAGGCAAAAACAGGTTGGCGGGTAATGGTCACGTCCTGACTGGTAGCTCGGTAGGGGGAAAAAAAAGAGGGGGGAGGGATGCGTGCAGACTGTGGTAGATTTATGTGTAGGAAACCAATCGTATGCATCTCCCCGCAATGAGCTCTCTCCAGTCCCTCGGCAAACAGTTCCATTCTTGCACATGTCACTTTGGGTTAGCGCAGTGCCTTTACAAAGAGCAAACTGATTTGCTGGACATGTGGCTGTCTGCCGATGCTCCAATTTTCCAACGACAAAAAATATATCCCGCCCTAAAAAAAAAAAATAAAAAAAAAAATCTTCGGAGGCCACCATCTAAACTCTGGATAGCTTAGCTTAGAGAAGCACTGGCAGACTGGTATGCAGAACCAGAGGTCTCCAGTTCAAACCCTGGTCCAGTCAAAGTTGAATGATGGCTTGTTGCACTCAAGAAGATTTTGGTGCTTAAGCAGTCTATGAAACTGGCCCCTGGACTATTCGGGCCCAACCTGTAACTCAGGCGGTAGATCATTCCAGAACAAAATCAACCTCTCTTTGCTCATTGGGCCCTCTGGGTCCCCTTTCCTTGTCAATGAGGGCCTGCCCAGTATCACATGCAGGAATTACTGCGCTTATCACCACATAAAGTGAGCTGCCCCCTCACTGAATTCCATTCTTTCCCTTTCTTTCTCAATAAACCCCCAAACTCCACAAAGGACACGGGTAAAGTACAAGTGCCTGGACCGGCGGACATCACATTTGGCTGAATCATCCCTTGAGGTGAGACCTCCCTGCTACACCCCCCCTACCCCCTACCCCCATTTCAATCGAGAACACCGGGGCCAGGTCAGGCCGTCGGTAAGCCTATTGTCTTGTCAGTGTGACTCTCAGGTGTCATCTGCTCAAAGCGACAGCAGCTGAGTGGAGACAACAGTGGAAAACAACCACACATAACAAAAGTGTCATCTAACTCAAAAAGACACTTAAACAAACAACATGAGACCACTGAAATGGCTGCCAATCAAAATTGGACAAAATTTGAACAATGCACATTTGGAGTCAGGGTTTTCCCTGCATGAAAAACAGTTTGGCAGCCCTGCATGTTACACACTTTTGGCATGGCCCCTATCACATTCTATCCAAATGAATATTTCAGAGGCACCACATATCCACTCACACAGAAGTGATGAGTTTACATTTCGCTGGCGACGTGATACACAACTTTTGCAAACTGGGCCTAATTTCAACAAGCCAATTGAGCACCGAAATATTATGCTTCAGCACAAAAACTCATGATTCATAGGATCAGTTTGCCAACCCAAACTTCACTTCTTCTTTTTTGTGGCTAAGAAACAAAAAATGGTGGAATACAACTCAAAAGCCATTGATATCACATCACGAGGTGGTTTGTAAGACATTTCATGCTCAGCAGAAACTCACGCTTAACTCTTTCCCTACAGTGAGCTACTGTAGCAGTGCACAGCAGTACAAGCAAAATGCACTTCCAGCTGGCAAGCCCCTGGCAGCAACTCATTGTAAACCTTTTGCAAATCACATTGTCTGAAGTCACAGATGAACTATGTAGTGAAAGAGTTAAGCGGCTCAATGAAAATGGCCCCTGCTCACTGACTTATTGTGCTGTAAAATGTACACACATGAGTGAACACACACACAGTACACCCAAAACTAGGATCCTGTGCAGCATCCCTTGTTCCCGCCTTTACATTTCCCGCCTTCACCCTCCATTGAGCTAATCCCCTCACCAGGATCCCTCTCCACACTACATAAGCCCCACTCCCAGTTGGAATCCAGCATTCTCCTGAAGACGAGCAGAGTATACTGTTGGAAACGTCGAGTTCCTCCGGTTCTTTTCAGAACCACACTTACTCACAAAAGAGAATTTACATGGTGTCTCCGCAAACCTATCTATCCTGTAAAATGTAAACGATCAAAACGAGACAAATCTCAAATTGTAGACAGCCTGACATTCCTTTCAGGTTGCTGACAGGCCAAATGAAGCACCATGCACACGCCATGCACATCAGAATGGACAGAGGCTGAATCGAGGCCACGTACATGTAGGCTATTCTGTGGATCTCCTCATCCAAGTAGTGCGTCTTGGGTCAAGGATGCTTTCTCTGGATGCTGACAGACGAGCCCACAATCAGACATAGAAAAGCGCTCTACCACAACAACCGGTGTTCAGACTGTCTGTGCCAGTCGGGCCAGTCAACTGGCCAGCGACAATATGCCAACTGTCACCTGGCCACAGGGCCACCGGTATATTTGAACACTGTTTCACCGGCACGTGCATGCTCTGCACCGGGAGAGATCCCAGCTAAGGTTCCCGGCGTGTCTGTCAACATCAGCTTCCCCCTGTGTTGGCTCGCTCGCATGCTTGCTTGTGGGGCATGAAATATGCATTTCCTTCCTCCACCTTTGGCCGCTGCAGCACTGGACCTGACAATTTCCCCTTGAACCCATCTCTTTCCTTCCCTTCCCTCCCTTTCCCTTCCCTCCCTTTCCCTTCCCTTCCCTCCCCTAAAAAACTCCACACCCTTTCCCTTCCCGTCTCTTGTGTATCGCTCCCTGCCAAACACATTACACCTCCTTCCCCTGCATTAAATGCAAGCCTTTCATTTTCAATGCACTTGATGTGTGGCAGACATTTTTTGCACAATACCGTATCTGATCTGAAACAAAGGTTTTCCAAAGGTTAAGCTATTCTGATACACGTATCACTCTTGAACTTCTGCGTGTAGAATTTCACCAATGCAAATGGGCTGGATGCTTCGATCCTTGCAGGACATTTCTCAAAAGTCCTATGAAAAACACAACATTACGCCCTCTGATTTTCGAGATTTGTACACACATATGAAATTAGTATCCAACAGGTAATCAGTTTACAAAAATTAATGTTTGTATTACATGTGCTTTATAATTTACATGTAAATCTATCCTCAGACCTCCTCCTGCCTTCACCGTTACAACGTCAGTTTTCTAAAGTGTTGGGGTTGAATGATAGCAAGTTAGTTAGCCAACACTTTAAACCAGCAAAGATATGTGCATGTAACCAACCACTGTCCTGCAAACTATGACTGCATGACTGGAACTGCCCACATACCGGTACATACAGTACATGGGTAGACTTTACAACTTTCCAGTCTCACCCATACTCCAGACTAAATGCCTTGTGCCACAAGAGGGCGCTATTCAGAAAGCAGCATCCTCTGCATCTCCCAAAGTGATGCATTACATACAGTGTAGGTGTATTCTGGTAGCTTCCCCACAACACATGGGCTGTATGCCTAAACAACCTACGAGAAACAAACTGGTGATACACATGTACCTTATGAAATTTACATAATGACATCAATGACTACTTAACGATAGGCAAACCCCAAACAATTAACTTATCCAAAGCACTAACTACGTATGCATATCGTATGCATATCATTTGGTATTCTGATATGTGTACATACCGGTATGTCTCAGTGTCTGTACATGGATCAGTTCATGTACCATTTGGGGCAACTGTCTTTTCTTCATAGATTCTCAAAATCTCAAAGGTGATTTTGGCACCATGTTAAAAAAAACAGTTCCCGGCTTAGCAAGGGACTCTCAGGTCTGCTCATATCAAGCCCTAACAGTGGATGGGGTTTAGAACACAACAGATGCAATCACACCATGTCCGGAACAATTCTCTACACGTAAAACGGGAATTGGGCAAAACATTTTGTTCCAGCCCAAGGCATGGGACAGGCCACTGATTCTCCTCAATTTGTCGGTTGCCCACATACTGCGCAACACAACCGTTCTGATGGAGAAGATTACCAGGCAGTATTACCGAGCCGACTGGGCAACAGATTGGCTATAACAGTCCAGAACATCCGACTGCATGGGTGCCTGAAATCTGTCCAAAAATCCACAAAATCAAAAAGCAAACGACATGCAAACAGCAAGTCTGTCTCAGTTCTTACATCCTTCCAGGTTTTGCTCCACGATGTAATGTGGGACAAAGGTCCTTGGCTGCACTGGCCAAAGCAACAAGATGAATATCGAGTGGAAAGGGAACTTCACATTTCCTCTCAGATAAAAAAAACATGTACCTGTCTGATTGGTTAGCTGTGCAATGTGGCTGCGGTCTCATGTCAATGACTGAGAACACTACTAATGGCGAAACTCAGTTCGATTTCACAAATCTCATCAACTTGGAAGCTATCAAGGATAATCCGCCATCGTCGTGACGGGTCTTTATACAGGCATTCAGTGCATTGCTTATTGTCTTACAATTGGTTGGTGAGTTGAGTGAAATTGACCACTGGTTAAATCTATGTATGACAGATGGGGAGCACACTTCACCCTTTTGCGGTGAAATAGTTCTATTCCGATAAAATAGTCTTCTCCAGTCTCTCCAGTAGGTTAGGAGCGACCGGTAGTGACCACAGGGGATGGCGCTTAAACTCTGGAGGATCACACTCAACGGAATCAGCCACCCAGGCTAGACCAGCAATGTTGCCACGGCACCCTGCATTGCTCGCTGGACCTTCATGTCACAGGAAAACACACTGCACAACACCACCCATGAAGGAAACTATTCACTCGTCTATGGGAGGCCTGACATGCCTGATGAGCCCTGTGTAATACACGTATTCTCAACAATACAATAGTATCCTCACCAGGATCCCTCTCTACACTGCAGTTTCCTGAAGACGAACACTGTTCGTACACTGTTCGAAACGTCGAGTTCCTCCGATTCTTTTCAGAGTCACACATACTCACAAAAGAGAATTTACACGGTGTCACCGCAAACCTATTATCCTGCTATTCTCACCATGCAAACCTTCAAATCTCAATACACACATGTTGTTCATTTTTTAACGATAATCAAAACAACAAACATCACTGCTCGGGTTACTCAACAAATGCCAGTAAAAGAAATGAAATGAGACTGTTTATCACACTTGAGTAATAATAAAATGTAAACAACAGTCAACGAGCCTGGGGTAAGGATACCGGTAATCTGCTGCTTTCTACAGACAGGCAAATAGACAGACTGACAGAGGGCTGGGTGGATGGGACAGATGGTAGCATCACGTAGGCCTGGCTTAGCTCTGCAGGTCGGCCCAACATCCCACGGGCATTTCAGACAACAGGCCTTGATATAAAACAAACTGATCAGTGTCCAAACTCCTTCCTCTGCACGGAACATTGACAGACGGACGGGCAGATAGACAACAAGAGAGTTGACGGCATCTACTTGTGGGTTGAAATGGAATCTGTGCTGCGCGCTACGTGTCCCGTGTGCGTGCTAAAACAGGTGTTACAGGAAAGAGGGTCTTAGAGGGCACCGGGGGGCCAAGCAGACAGCCGTTCCTTCCTCTGGAATTATCCCAACCACAAGAGGAGAGGAGAGAGGGGGAGTTTCACAAATCTGTTACTGAGAAAGAGAGAGAGAGAGAGAGAGAGAGAGAGAGAGAGAGAGAGAGAGAGAGAGAGAGAGAGAGAGAGAGAAAAAAAACCTTCTTACATATTCCAGACACCCGGGACTATTTTCAACCATTCCAAAACAGGATAGCTGAAACGTCTGCCTTACACGCTCTTGATTGCAAGCCTAAGGGGGGAAGGGGGAAAGGAGAGGGCAAAAGGAAGAAGAGGTCATGAAAGAAGTTGTTCCAATTACTGCTCTGAAGAAGCACACACCGGTTGTGAAGGGGGGTTAAGATGGAGAGGAGGAGGAGGAGGAGGGTGGGGGGGAGGGGAATTGATGCTTGTTTTTTTGCATCGCTGGCAATAACAATCACATCTCAGGTGCTGGAGTGTAGAGCCTCTGAGGGCAGAGTCCAACAACTGCCTACAACAACACACGCCACACACCGTCGGTCCAGACGCATCCTGCGTGAACCACATTTCGTCTGGTCTTGCTTTTTATTGGGGGGCGGGCGAGAGAATCATTATCAAGGCGACTTCCTATGGAGCAGCAACAAAGTGGCTGCGTCTTCTCCCGACTTTCGTCCCGACCTTAGGGGTCCTCTCTACGGCAACCCACGAAAGACAACAACTGCTGCGACGAACTTGTGCAAAGGAAAGGAATGAGCGCGCCAATGTGCGGTGAGAAAGAGTGAGTAGAAAAACAACATCTGTAATGCTTATCATATATGTGTCTTGGAAGAGACGGTGGTGAGGTATCGCATACTCCTCTGCGCAAGACAGTGGGCAAGATTGGGGAGATAGGAAGATGCTGTGTAACATCTTCACCAAGGCTGGATCAGAAAAAAAGAAAAAAGGAAAGAGGACGAGCGATTTGTGGCGCAGGCTGAAGCTCCCAGGGAAGGGCTGGGTATGGGAAGGGCTCTGTCATCGGCCGGGATCAAGGACCTTCTCCCAAACAGCAGCAGATGCCTTGATAGTCATCTATGACCACCTGCAGGGCTCGACCTTAGCACTAGCCTGGCGGTCATTGTCTAGTAAAAACAGCTGTGGGCTAGTAAAATGACCCACTTTGCTTGCCCAGCGGACTAGTAAAAAGTAGACAGTGATGTGGCGGCAAATAAAAACGTTGTGGGCGGGGATGAGAAAGTAAAACTAATAATCTATTTTACTTGACCTAATAACCTACTGTTAAATTCAATATTAATTATACAGGGCTAGTAAAACTTGCTGCAGGCTAGCAAAAAACATGATCTCATCAATGGCATAATAACAATATCTGACCTTGATTCTTGAGACACGCACATCAATACCTCCTTGCTTAACCTTAAGGTTTTTTTTTTTGGTTTTTTTTGGGGGTCGTGTATTTCATTACTCTACTTGGAGCTGTAGAGAACTTCAGTAGTAGAAGTGAACACAGGCCCTTGTTGTCTACATCTGTACATTTATTCCAAGCCTTAACCACTTTGCGCCGGGACCTCCGAATCCGGAGCTCCGTTGGCTTGACTATGCGATGGGGCCCTCCGAATCCGGGCACCACTATTGTCCGCATTTTAAACAAAGACTCTTTTCAGCTTAGAACAAAGCAGTCAAAAGACCCTTTTTGACGCAAGTTGCCACATGAATTGCAAGATTAGCAGCAGTAATTGTGCAAATGTGGGACCTTTACTGTGGAGGATCGAGGGATACTGCGCTGCCACTAAAAGCATGCCGGGGACATTGTGTTGGCATGCCACACAGCCCACCGGTCGTCTGTCAGGCATTGGAATTCCACCCACATTCTTCACCACAATCTGTACGCTCGGTAGTGGCCGACCAACTCGAAGATTTGACTGCCTGGAGTGGAGGCTGGTGTCTGTGATCAGGGATTGATAGTACCATACATGCACACACACAAGTCCATTATGCTCCATTGACAACACAAAATGGGCCCTTTTTCGAACGAATAATCTCTTGACAAAAGCCACAACGACGTCCGAATTGTGTCAGGTTTTACTCTCTTGTACCCATAGTATATCCTTATTGATTTATTCCACAGAAATATATTGTTCTGATTGTTTTAGCTAAATTTGTAAATGACGCGTTGTTAAAAAAACCCAATATGGCGGTCATCGGCACTGGAAAACCACCAGCACCCGGCGTGAAGTGGTTAAAGCCAAATCCAAATTTGCACAAATCCAAATTTTTACTCGAATTTTTTTTTTAAAGTAACTTACTTTAAATACCCGTATCAGACATGCTGTAAACTTTTAGCACTTGGAATGGTGCCATTTTCATGAAAAATGAAATTTTGCATGATTTCCAACGGTCATTCTAAAATGACTTTAGGGGGAAAAAAACATGCTTATGGCGGATACGGCCTCTATTGTCCGGATATACAGGTAGTTAGCCTTTTTCGCATTTCAATATCGCAACATGGTCCATTCACAATTACCGATGACTGTTTCAAGATTTACTCGGAATTTTCCAGTTTAAATGCACGGTGGCGCTATTGACAAATCTGCTAGATGCATTTTACAATCCTGGAAGCCGGCTGACACAGTTTGATGAAAAAATTAGCCAGTTTGTCACCATTTTCTAGCGACATGGTTGACGGATTGAGCTGAAACTTTCACAGGTGTGCTATTTCATGCATATGCTGGATTAGAAAAAGTATGGAAGCGTTTCTAAGACCTTTACCAATGGTGTGTAGGGGCTTAACCGTGCATGGCACACTGCCAAATACAAAGAAAAACACCGCAATACAGTTATACAGGACCCCTCAAGATTGTAGCAGTTTGTGTAGGTACCTTCCTTGAGCTTCTTGCGGAGTTTGGCGTGCACACGTTTCACCACCCCACTGACTTTCTTCTCGCAGCCTTCCTCCTTGCAGGAGGAGCCTGTTGACGACATCTCTCCCAAACCTGTGAGCCCCCCCCCCAAAAAAAACCCCAAACAAACAACAAAATCAAGAAGCAGCAAGATCAAGTTCTCCCCCCTGATTCTTCTGTTGTACACGCGGGTGCATTGTTACCACAGTCTATGTGGATGAGTGAGTGAGTGACACAGAATGGTACATAGACGCTCCAGTAGACTGTAGATGCTCCAGTGACTTTCTGTTTCTATTCATTGGTCCCATGTTTGGATGGCTTGGACTCTGACTGTCCCCTTCATTGAATCTAATGAAGAAGAAGATGATATACAAAAATGTTGCAAACTGCTTACTGACTAAAATTACCAAAATGTAAATCTAAAATTTAGTGGGCCTGACGTTTCGATCCTAGCAGGACCTTTCTCAAAGGCAGAAGAAGAAGATGCTACAAAGCTTATGCACACTTTCCAACTGGTCTGTGTTTAAGCGCTATCCATATATATGTTATGGATCGACAGAGCAGTGTGGAGAAAAGAGCCCAATAGGCATTAGTAAGAGTCTCCTGTAATAAGTAGTAGCAGCAGCAGCAGCAGCAGCAGCAAAATTAGAAGTAGTAAGGGTACATATACTTATAGATCAATTTGGTCTGAAACTTTTGCTCTGGTTGCCTGACTGGGTATCCTATGATAGTGAGACCCAAGTTCTTTCCCTTCAGATCAGATGAGGTTGCCCTGGGGACCACTGATGTGTCACACGCCAGCCTGCGGACGACCATTATTTAGTCTCATCCTGATGTGTGAACAAAACAGGCAGACAAAGGGTGGGTGTGTGATGGCCCCATCCACCGATTTTATCTCAGTCACCTGGCGCAGGTAGAGAGAGGGGTTTCTGTATGGAACGACGGAGAACAGCACGCTGTAATGCTATTGAGGACTGGGGTGGAGACGACAAAGCCTTGTAACTTAACATACTTTGGATGACCCATTGCGGTATGTTGTGATAGGTCTTCTGGTTGCACCGTCTTGGGACTGGGCCTAAGTTATGACAAGTTAAATAAAATCTACCACTGGTGCCAGAGTTTGTGGAATGTTTCATAGAGACCTAGTCAGATCTGCCTTAACCAACTTAACTGGCGTCCCCTCCCACTCCGAACAAGATTAACGTTAGATTACATATTTAGTTAAAAGTTGTTTGGGAAGGCCCCCAACTTAGGGAGGGGTAGATCAGGTGGTTGACTGCGGGTTCGTTAATACATTGTACATCTCAGGATCAAATCCTGGTCCAGTCAAAATCTCTTTGCTTTTTTGATGAACAACTTTAATCACTTTTAACATGAACAAGATGGTGGGGCATTTGTGAGTGTTGAAAATTTAAAGACGGGTCCGGACATCTCTGAAACCTTACACTCGTCTTCAGTTCAGCAATCTACTCCTGCGACCGTAATATCTGCGACCTTAAAAAACGGAAGCCTGTCTGATGAACGTTTGGAAACCCAGGTTGAATTTGGAGTTTCCCAAGGATCTGCGCTTGGTCCTCATGGTCCCGCCCTTTTGCATAAAGATTGTTGGTGTGTGAACGTAAGCAACCCCCTCCCCCACAATTTTGAATCATGATTATTTGCAGTGCGAACAGCCCTATAGCCTAGGGTTAGATTTACACATTTGACGTGGATACTAGCATGTGCACAGTGTATATGTACATGTACGTGATAAATCCAACACACTTACCAATGTGTCAATTCGTCTGTATCCAACCGCTTATCTATGCCACGAGATGCAGGCAACAATTCGTTCGGACAAGGTCGGCAGAGATTACTGCATTCAAAGCATGACATCAAATGGTCAACATTTCAAGTGAAACAAACAAAGGAAAAACTCACTGGGAACTTTTTAACTTTTTCCAATGTTTTTGATCCACTGCAAAAGTCACAGGAAAGACAACCTGCCCGGTAAATTGAACACAATTCATGAAAATGTCAAGAAAATGCAACAACCAGGATTCGAACCCCGGTCTCTGGTTTAACGTACCTGCGCCACCAGTGTACATGTAGGGGTGAACCAGCCGATGAAACAGTCAGTCTGACCAATATCCGGATGTGTGTGCAAGAGGGAAGTCCTACATTAATTGTTAAAGAAACCCTTTAATAGAATTATGACGGAATGACACAGTAGGAGAGTACAGAAAATGAACAGTGATCATGAAGTCTGAAGTCCTTCTGTAAATGCAACCTCATTCCAAATACTATTTCTTCATTCTTGTGAGATTTGGATCTTAGTTGATCTTCAAATTAATGTCATGAACTCCTCGCGGTACGTGGGAGGAGTAACAGGCTGTAGCTGATTTGACTAAAGTTGTGTTCTCCAATGATATATGCTCCACTACAATAAAATAGGCCTACCGTAAACCAATCTACCGGTCGTTATAGTAATGTCTACTTAGTATTAATTATATTGCCTATTGTTATTGGTCAGTCAGTACCAGTACTTCATGTTAATTGTTATATATGGTCATTAGTACTGATCAGTAAAGGACTAACTAGTAGTAGTAGCAGCACTAGCAGTACTACCCAGTATAGTACAGTAGTAGTACTACACAGTAAATGTAAATTACACCATGCGGTATTACTATTACTGCATTAATTCTATTACTATTACTTGTAAAAATTGCGTATTATCAATATTTGGTCTGTGCTTTAGTACTACAGCCATGTACAGTACATGTACGCTGATACAGTAGTCAGTACCAAAGATCTTATATAGTGCGTTTGCGCGCAAGATAGCCTACTCTTGGGAGATCACACGCATCCGGGTGAAGTACGCACTGGGCGCCATTTTAGTCAGCAAAGTCGCACACGTTCTCTCCATTTCGTGGTCACATCACATCGAAAGTTATCACATTCTGTTCACGCATCCAAAGTTGTATCTTTTTTATCGTTTGTGACTCTCGCTTTATTTCCGGAGCACCGAAAGCAAACAATAGATTCCGTTCCTTACTAAAATGGCGTCCTGTGCGTACTTCACCTTATGCTCAGAGTAATCACACGCCATAAGATCTTTGGTCAGTACACAGTCATGTGTATGTACTATGTACGCACATACTGTACTTACTTAGTACATGTACATGTACATGTACATTGTACATGTACAGGTACATAATGTACATGCTAGTATGTACATGTACAGTACATCATGTTGACATGTAGTGTACAACACAGACATACTGTGCACACTGTGCATGTTCAGTACATTACAGCAAGTGATGTTGGGATGTTAACAATACCAAACCAAATGCACATGATTGCATGTAAACATAAATTAGAATTATGTATAAGGTGTTCTCCATAGAAACAAGCATATATACAAGGGGCAGAGGGGTTCGGGGTTTCTCAGAAATGTTTCTACTGCGCCACAGTGTAACCTCAAATGGGAGGCTTTCCTGTTGTTCAGCAGAGTAAGTGGATTCTGGTGAAACTGAATTCGTCAACTTGACCGAGTCTACCCAATGCTACTTCTTGATTTTGTGAATGCAGTGGCTTCCACACCAATCGCTTCAAAAAATCAACAAACTGGCATTGAAATGACAAGCAATCTTAATTAAATCGATGTTATTTTTGTTTCAAAAGGTAGCCTTTGTTTCTTCCAAAAACTATGCTATGGGTTTCAAAAAAAACAAACATTATTTTTCAAATACCCGGCAGATCAGTGCAAGTTTAAAAAAAGCTGGTTCCCTGTTGACTTACGCATTCCAGAAACGGGATCCAGAACGGGTACCAATGAAAAAAAGTAAATAAGAAAAGTGCCTTTGGCTTTGGGCTTGCCTATACTGCACATGCATTAAGATGAGAAAATTCGACACCGAGAGTTGACTAAAATCTTCTGTTTGTTGTAATTAACGATGGGGGTAATCTATACTCGTCGGCAGCGGTCCTGGCTCTGATAATTATTACTAAAATAGCAATGTGTCCACCAACCGAAAGAGAGTACATACACTTAGTCCTCAAAAATATCTGTAGCAGTCGACACGACAGATTCGACCCAACTGAGCGCCATCTTGCACCATGCTTGTTTACGCAGTGGGTTAAGTTGACGTCATGATTGGACTAAGTGCGACTAGAAACAACAATAAATTCTGTACTAAAATAGTCCTGCTTGTTCCTGGGACACTGCATTTTCCCCCATTTGGGTTCAATTTTCCGAAACTAGGGCAAAGCATCGACACCCCCAAAGAATTTCCCGCTCGGAGCTACGCGATAAACAGCTTTTTATTGGATCATCCGATCGGAGATATTCCCAGTCGGCGGCGGACTGATAATTAGTGTTGTTTATGGAGATGCGGCTTGATTTGCAGTACACAAGATTCTATGTCACCGTCTTTCTCCAAATCCAGAGAATTTCGCCACCCTGTCCACCGCCGAGCTCAAACCCGCCGCCAGAGACCCAAGGTAGGTGACAACCGACCCATTCCGCCCCTTACTTGCCCACCGTTTGGACGCCATGGCGTGAAACCACGTCCGCTCCTATTATGTATTTTTTGTTGTTGTTTGTGACATTGGAAGTCTTTCTCTGCCTGTGGAATAAATAAATTTGCATAGCGAACAACACAATCCCTGTCAATGCTTTAGCGTGCGTGTGTGGTGAGCCTCGTAGTCGTACATGACCGGATGGTCATGCGTGTATCGTATAGCCAGCCAGTGTGTGCGGACTCACAATGTCACATGCACCTGTTTTTTTTTTTTACGTGCGGGCACGGTTCGAAGGGTGTTTTTTGGCGCTGTTGACAGCCCCCTTCGAGCGCATTTTCTGCAGTCTGTGTGTGCAGGCCCGTCGATCTGATTGGAGTTGTCGTTATTATGTCTAACTTGAGCGAATGCAGTTGTTCTATAAATTAGATCCTAATTGAAAATGGTGGTACTGCCTACTGCAGTACTGGTACTTGAGTTGTGGTAGGAGTTAAAATACACGTACTGTGACTGTCGTAAAAATACTATGTACCGTCCTATGTTATGTACTACAATAGTACTACTTTACTATACTACTTTACTAGTACTAGTAGTACTACAGTACTGAGTACTGTACTACTACTAGTAAGTAGTACTAGTACTAGTACTGTAGTAGTACTAGTACTAGTAGTACATGTAGTACTAGTACTATAGTAGTACTACTACTACTACTACTAGTAGTAGTAGTAGTAGTAGTAGTACTAGTAGTAGTATTAGTAGTACTAGTAGTAGTAGTACCAAGGAGGTACCTCCTTGGTAGTACTAGTTCTACTACTATACTAGTACTACTACTACTACTACTAGTACTAGCAAGGATGTATCCCGCCTAATACCTCCTTGGTACTACCAATGGAGGTATTTCCTTCCTCCATGGTACTACTCTACTACTACTACTAGTACTAGTACTAGTGAATTGTATGTGTACATTTAGGTCCAGTTGCACTATACTGATTATTGGTACTGCCTGGTACTGGTACAACAACAAGTTACAGTAACCAGCATTTTCTCAAATTTGTACAGTACCTCATTGCCTGTGAAACTGTTCGCCAAGACAGCTTAAAGTTTAAACTGAAGACTCAAGTGCATGTATTTAAAAAAAATAAAAATGGAGGCACCAGACCAGATCATTTAAAGACCTGACAATAATATTGCTCTCTCCATGGCATTCCCATTGCTAGTTTCAGTTGTACTTGTAAGTTGTAGTGTATGCTATGTAAATGTAAAGACCCAAATATTGTTGGCGCGTAGGCTACACTGAATAAAGTGACTAACATGTGCATCATTACAATACCATTTGTTTTATTCATGCAACTATAAGTATAACATAAGTTATAGTTATACCCTCCATGGTTATACATGCACAGTACATCATACATGCTGGTTGTGAAATTGATCAATGAAATGTTAGGGGACAAAAACTGAAGGATCAAGTGCAGAAGTCATTTCATGTACATTTAGTGATTTACCGCTTTAGAATTAGATCGATTTTTAAAAACACTTGCAATCTTAACGTACATGTCACATGTATTCTGCACAGTACTTAGTAATAGTTACTATAGTTACTATATTACTGATACTATTGTGAGTAATGAATTGTTTACCAAGCTTTATTCACAGTTTCAAAGATCTTTTGTTCTGTTGAGCTAGCTCACTTTTAATGGTAAATTCATTGCCATCATTTTATCAGATGACAAGTAAATTTCAAGGTGAATTTAAAGTTGTCATTGAATGATTTTGAAGCATTACATTTTTAGAAAAAACTTCCAAATAGTCCCCGTTGTTTGTGACTTTATACTGCTAATGATTGGTATAAAGTACCGGTACTAGTACTTGTTTGCCAACAATTTACAGAGCTATGTCTGTCTTTTAACTTTGAGGAAATCCTCTAGAGGGAATTTCAGTAAGAATTGGGATGTTGTTGTACCACACATGGCAATTAATACCTGATCATGTGTGTTATACCATGTAGGTACATCATGTAACTTCAGTCTTTTCATTGAGAATCGTTGCCCATGTCCATTTCTGGAACAACCCTTTGGACTACGGTAAATGAATGTTTGTCCCTTTTGTCCCGAGAGTAAATTCTGTAAACGATAATCGGATCAGATTTTTTGGACAAATTCTAGTATGTACAGCACACTATGTTTTTCTGTGGATGTCTGGATGATAATTCAAAACTGGAGAACTTTTTGCAGGGTAACCCCCCCCCCCCTGCAGAGGAAGTCCTGTGTAATGAATGGAGTCCTTTGGGAAGGCTGTACGCTTGTCTACAGAGCAAGATGGTGTGGCCAAGCCATCACTCTTCAGAAAATGATCGGTTTAAGTTTCGGTGGACAACGGGCTCAGTTAAATAATTTATCCTGGCATGAACATACAGCTCCAAGTAACACAATGCAATTGGCAGCATTTAAATATCATAATACCCCCCCCTATACAATGTACATGTGTATATATTGTGTGTCAATCCATCTCATCTCCGGATGCAATTTTAAAGTTCAATTTTAAATTTACCGACCGGTACATGATTCCTCGACTTCAAGTCGATATGTTTGGATTAAAATCAATGCTGTGTTTTGAGCACTTAAGAAAAAGAAACTTGTATGTATACCTGGGCATGTACAACTTGTGTACCGTACATGTACTGTATGTAGGTCCTACTGTACATGTATGTGAATCCTGTTTTTTGTTGTTGCTGGATTAAAAAGTGTGCATAATGCATTGATTTGCATTAACGTGTGAAAGGCAACTGTCATCAGTTATTTATGGTGGCTATGTTATTTTAGTTCTTAAACTGCATTATTTAGTGAGTGTCTAGTGCTTGTATAGTGGCCAGCCAGATGCAGCGCATATGTCTTCATGGTGGACATGTTATGTACGGTACATGTAGGCCCCCCACCATATACATGTATCTGCTGGACATACATACGTGTACAGTGTATGTATGTACATGTACATGTACATGTACATGTACATACTTTACACCTGTGTACATGTGTACATGTGTACATGTGTACTGTAGCACGTACTGGTAGCAGTGGTACTGTCTACTGTGTACAAATGTCAATTAATGTAGGCGCCTTGGAAGTTCCGAGAGCTGTTACAAGACATTTTTCTGTCCTGAAAGATCTTGCATCCTTCATGCTCATGGGCAAACTACGGTAGCCCAAATAAGATGACAAATTGTAGGGCCTACTCAAGTCACTTATAAAGTTATATACCTACGTGTAACATGACGCGCATGTACTGTACATGTAGGCCTACATGTACTGAACACTGTGCTGTACAATGTACATTATGTACTTACATGTTCATGTGTACATGTACATGTACGTGCTATGTGTACATGTGTACATGTACATGTACATAAAAGTACACTGTATGTACAGTATGTACTGTACATACAGTGTAGGTCCCTTCTGTATAGTGTGTATGTATACACAATGTATGTCTTGCTGTACTGAATGTACACGTACATGTATACATGTGCACGTGCATGAATGTACTGTAGAATACTATGCCCAAATGAACAGATGCTTTACAAGTGGCTTGTTTTCTAAGCCGATGACTGCCCGGCCTGACTGCACACCATTGATAATGACCGGACTCCTTGTTGGCGGATGACAGTCAGAAGCCCAATCATCTTGACCGACCGAGAGAGGGAGAGAGGAGGTTGTGCTGTGTGGCTACCGTATGTACGTAACATGTAGTGCAGATGATAGCTGTCCAGGCAGTGCTGTGACAATCCAGTGATTTTTTTTTATATTTTTTTTTTATCATTTACATGAACTATTAAAGGCAGTTTTTACTGATTCGTTTTGAATGTCTTGATGGTGCATTATGAATACCGGTAAACAAAATGGGCGCATTCAACTTTGCATATCCTTTGTATCGTGTCGATTGTCATTCTTTTGTCCATGGATGTGTATTTTTAAATGGTTCTACATGTAGGTGATCAGGAAAGGGAGTGAGATGGATGCCCTCTAAACTTTCATTGTTCCCACCATTAATCCAGTCATTCATTTATTCATTCAGAGAACTTTTATTTCCATATGATGAATGATGATGACCACAGTTAGAGAAAATACAAAACTGAGCAGAGAAGTACGTGTAAATAGTGAATTAACTAACACAAGGCATACTCTGTACATAAATAAAGGCTATTACAGTATATTAAGTAGCGATATGGTAGTGAATCCCGAAAAGCTGAGCTCGAGATGGGGTGCCTTGATTAATGCAAGACAGGACAACTGAGAAGGATTGTGGACAAAACAGAAGGATTGGTACAGTAGGCCTAGATGAGTTAGTAGAAAAGAGTCCCAAACCCTGGCCTGAGTCTGTGGCCAGACTTGCAATCAGGATGAAGGCTGGAGACCATCTGCCTCCCAAGCCAGTTACATTTACAGTGACACCAATCCCTTATAACGGAGGTCAGCTAAACACCCACTGCTCTTCAACAACATGCACAGGCACATGCAGTCTGCATCTGTACCCTGAAGGCTGAAGAAAGACAAGAAAGAATGCCTTCATCAAATGCAGTGCTAGCAAGCACACTTTGCAACAGCCTTGAAACAAGTGGGTCTGAAATGAAAGCTGTTGTTTGTATGTTGGTGGTAGCACCTCTGTTGTTCATGTAGCAAGTGCCTGCACTGGGTGTGATGACATACATGTACAGTACATTGTACCATGTACAGTGTATTGTAGGGCCTGCAACATACGGTACATGTAAAGTAAGGCCCTTTTCCAAAACCCGGCTTAGGTTCCAAAAGCTGAAAACACAAGTTTTCAGCTTTTTCAGCTTTCATTCTTTGTTGAAGTTGAAGCTGTGGGGTCTTTTTAAAAAATGCTGCGCAACATTAAAAACCAAAGCCAAAGGCCTCCCATTTTCATGTCAAGATTGTACTTTAAAATGTACTCTATGACAGAAATGGTGACGGAGCCTGAGCCTAAGCCGGGTTTCGGAAAAGGGCCTAGAATATTAAATGCCTTGTACAGGTATGGGGTAATAGATTGGAATTTCATTATTTGGGCAGGTTGAGTCCTTGTGGAAAGCCTAATAAAGAACTTCTGATTCTGATTGTACAGTGTACTTGTGTACCAAGCCACCCCTCAAAAGCAACTTTAATCAGTGCACCCAACTACCGTACTACATTTATCTTAAATACAACTGTAGGTCTAAACCAGCCATGTGTGATGTCCAGTTGTACAGGTACTGTACATGTGTAATAAAGTAAGCATGCAGTCAAGAACTTATGAATTACATGTATGGTTTCTTTTCTGTTTGTTATTTGCAGACGTTGGAAACTTGGCATTCATCTAATGAATCAAATGGTGTCTTTTTATTGACTTTAATTAGTTTAAATGGTCAGTGCCTCCGTGGATAATTCTAAGTCTCTTTTCCACTTTTGGGCCAGGCTGTACAAATGTTTGAAAAACTGCAATGTTTTATCCCCCCCCCTGCCTTTGTACCGGTACTTTAGGAGCGTTATTCTCACTGGCATGAATAAGCGCAATTAACTTTGCAATATTTTGATCGCAATTCAAAAATCACATTTCATAGGTCACATTTCAGGCATGTGTTTAGTGTAGTTTGGCACGAAAAAAAATTCCCTGACTTTTGAATCGCGGTTCACTTTTTGCTAATTTTACCGCATGTGAACATGCAAAAAACAAATTGGTTTTTCAATCGCGATCCACTTTCCAATTATTTTCTTAGTGGGAACACACCTACGGGTACATGTACATGTACTGTATATAATCGGCCTGTCCCAATCTCACTGCAAACACATCATTACAGCTACACTGTAGTACCATTTGTTGTTTATCTTCTCTGCTTGCCGAATTATGCAGAGGAAGGGGGAAAAAGCTCCTGCCCCAAAAAATGCAAATAATGCTGCCCCACCCTACCTACCCTTTCCCTACATTGCACCTTCTTTTTTTGCACTTGCTTTAAAAAAAAGTGTAATATAATCGTCTAAATAAAATAATGATGAAGAGTTGCCTAGTCCCTAGAATAATATACTTGGCCAGCTCTCCTGAGTGGCATCGACCAAGGGGGCTCTGTATACAAGAGAGAGAGAGAGAGAGAGAGGGGAAAAAAGAGGGGGGAAATGGCAGAGGTTGGATGTGTGCTTGTTTACCCATTGCTTGTTTTGTGTTGGCTGTTGTTTACACAGTAAAATGGCCAAGTCTTGCTGGTTCATTTGTGGGCAGCATATAACAACAAGGCTTTGAATGCACAGCTGCCTACCTGCCCGTTAGTGGTGTTTGGGCAATGGAGGTTCTTGCCCCATTTATTATTTATCCTGCCTTTTTTTCGGCCTCGAATATCCAATTGGATTGGGGGGGGGTTGGAGGGAGGTGAGAGAGTTAGTGAGTAGAAAGTGGTCCCCCCCCCCAACCTCTGTTTCCTCCTTTCTGTAATATATTATGTCCGTAAATCGAGAGAATACCATTTTTTTGTGACTGCTTTTGTCTGATGGTGGAAATGTGTTGGATGCTAACTCAACGTTTGTTTGTTTCTTCTTTCGCATCATGTATGATGTACATCATTTACATGTACCGTACATGTACATTGTACATACATATGTACATCATAGACAGCATTTAAGGGCTTAACTGGTATTTAGTTGTACACTTTGTATGAAGTGGTCAATCATACTAGGCCTACAGTACGTGTAAATGTACATGTACCCTGGCCCCTGGGAGAAGTATTGACATGATTGAAGATAATTTTGTGAAGTTCTACCTGAATGTACAATGTACATGTACACATGTACATGTACATGTAGGCTATACAACATCAAATACTACTATATGACATACCATGTGTCATTGGGTCACATATACGGCTTGTACACACATGTAATGTACATGTACGTGTGCATGTACTCGATTACGTTTACATTTAATTTTAAAGCTCCACGGGCAGCCATGTGCCCAATCACTTCTGCAGGCACTGGAGGGTCATTTTTGGAAAATGGAGAGAACTACCAGCACCGGTACACATGTTCAATGTACAGTACATAGGGAAGTTGGAATTTGGAACCCTCACTTTGCATACAGAAGATCCTATTGGCCAATGCCTGGTGGAACTTTCAACCAATGAATTTTCACTCACTGATCATGCCCATCAGGCTGGCAGGCAGGCAGGCCTTCAGTGTACATTACATGTGCCTATAGAAAGGTCGATTACATGCACATACTGAATGCACTGCTACGGGTGAAGTACAGCACATTAAACTGTACTGTGTGAGTGTGTGCAGGCCTGCATAGTGCATAGTGGGCAAGTATAAAAATGTACAAAACATGGCGCACAAAAACTAATAATTTCCAAGTGATTCTCTCGTGAAAAAAACCAGCTAGGATGTCTTTATTTTTTTATATTTTTTTTTATACCATTTTTTACAGGATCACCACTTTTAAATATCACAACGTGAGTTTTTTTTATCAACTCACAAAAATTACACAGTAAACATGTAAACTTGCATTCGCATGAAAACAGTTTTGCATTCATGTGTATTATTATTATTATCATATTTGGGGTCTATTTTTTATTTGTTTCCTTTTTTAAATTTTTTTTTAATACACCCTCCAGAAAACAATATCCCACCCGTGTGCCAGAGATGGAACAGTCCGGCCAAGATTAAATTACTGACCCCAGCATATAGCAGGCCCTGGATAAACAAGCCAACATCATTAGCATAATAACAACTGCATTGAAGATTAATGGAAAGAGGAATCTAAACAAGAAATGCATTCCTTGTTTACACAACTCCCTGGATAAATGTCAAAGGGAAGCCGTTTGTTTTCTCTGCTGTTTGCCATTGTGTATACAACTCCAGCAGAGTCCCAAGCCAGCACACATACACACACACATACTGTACCCCCCCCCCCCCAAAAAAAAAAAAGACGAAGAAGAATTCTTTCCACATCTAGGCCCGCGTGAAGGGGCAAAAAAATAAGTCCCAGTAAAGTGTGCAAAGCCATAATGACTTGCGTTTGTGTCAGTTGCCTCCAACAGATATTAAAGAAAGAAATTTCCTTTATTGGGGATTTCTGGGAAAGTGATTTTTTTTTCTGGAATCTCATCTCATATGCCTGTCCTTCGTGGTGCTTTTGATGTTTTTGAGTCAAGACTTAGGCCCTATCATCTGAAAAGAAATCCTATTTTTTTTGGAAGGCCTGACATAAATACACTGTAGATCTGAGCAGGCGTATTTTTTTTTTTAACTCTTAGGTTACTTGATTCCTGAATTCATTCCAAGTTCAATTAGTCATTTGTAAGTCAGTACATGTACCTTGTTGTTTGCTGTACATAGTTTTGTGCATTACTTGGAAACCAATCTTCATTTTCTTTTATCCCACTCAATGTACATGTAACTCCATCTCCAGAGTGACTGTGAAGATGGAGATGCTGCATTGTAGGCCTACAAAATTACATGTCGTCACAGACTGAGCATTGTTCCTTTTTCCCGGGGAAACCATAGGGAAAACAACAGTACAGTGTACCGGTACATGAACAAGTACATGTAGCAACACTACATGTATGATTATATATGTACATGTACATGTAAGGTCATTACAGAATGCTCTGCCAGTATTCTGCAAATTATGCCTTTAGCAAATAAAATTTGACGTAAACCATGTACATGTACAGTACATGTGTAGATGGAAATTTATTCCTAAAATTTATTGTGAGAGATTTTTGCAAGGCACCCACCTCCCCCTTAAAAAAGATCACCTTTTTCAAGACTTTTTTTTTTCATATACATGTAAATACCAGTAAATTGTTGTTGCATGAGTTGATCAGTTGGAAATGATTCAGTTTATATAGTTAATTATTAATTCATCTTATTTTTTTATCAATCTGCTCATGAATACATGTGCAATCACTACAGTCTACACTACAGTCTTACAGTTACAGTGTACATGAACAGTAGTTGTCCCTAAGATTAAAGGGGAATGAAACCTAGATAAAAATGTTGGCTTATCTGATTGGGTGTTAAAAACAACCTACAATTACCTATGTGCTACTCACCTATGAGTTTCATAAAGAGAAGAGGGAAAAATCATGGTTGAATTCGCGATCCCGCAAACCGCCATCTTTTTGAATGGCCCGCCAGTCACTGCTGGGGTATGACATCGCAACGGAAAACTCCCGCATGGGCCCGGACGGATGTACCCCTACTACATGTACAGGTACAGTATATACTGCATTTGGATGTCAAACAGGTCTCTTGTCCTTGTTGGGAACTGCATGGAAAGATTTCCCCAGCTTTTTTCAGCTGGCATTTTGACATCCAAAAGCCTGCCAGTACACCATCGTTCAGCTTGCGAGTGTATAACTGCACGGTAGTAGGGGTACATCCGTCAGGGCCCATGCGGGAGTTTTCCGTTGTGATGTCATACCCCCCGCAGTGACTGGCAGGCCATTCGAAAAGGTGGCGGTTTGCGGGAACGCGAATTCGACAACCGAATTCCATGATTTTTCCCTCTTTATGAAACTCGTAGGTGAGTAGCACATACTGTACAACATGTAGGTAATTGTAGGTTGTTTTTAATGTCCAATCAGATAAGCCAACATTTTTCTCTGGGTTTCATTCCCCTTTAAGAAACAAGTCTACTGATTGCCTACAAATCAATGTGCAAATCACACTTTTAAGGAATACCTATACATTACACTGAAGTGGCAATAAATATCAGATTCATACAATATTATAATTATAGTACACCACCCCATAAATGTATACGTACAAATTCTGTACATACCTCTCAGGACAAACAAACTGGATGCATTGCATATTGCCTGGTACACATGTACAGTAGTGGTACACAACTCTATGGAAATTATGCTTAAATGCAAAAAAGAGTGCCCATTGTGAAACTTAATTGCCATGTAGACAATTGACCATCATAATGCCCAAAGTGCTGAAGTTGACAACTTTTTCAAAATTAAAAAAATGGTGTTTTTCCTTCTCGAATAATGTTGTACCAAGTTTGCACGACAAGGACATTTATAAATAAAGCAGCCCCCATCGCAAATAATTGCTCCGAAGTTGTTTTCAAAGCGTTTCTTGGTAGACAGATTTGAGCATGATACAAGCGTACAGGTTGGTACATAATACATGTATGTGTACTTGCACAAGCACACATACATTTTGTACATGTGTACTTGCACAAGCACACATACATTTTGTATGTACATGTATGTGTACTTGCACAAGCTTGCAGTACTTAGTTAAAGTTCCACAAAGTTCTGTACCGGGTATGTACATATACCGGTACATGTTTACTCCAAGGCTGTTCCCTAAAAAAAGAACATTGCAGTAGGCCTACAGTGCTGTGCCATGCAGATGACAGATTATTATTTTTGCCGACTTTTTCCCCGGGCCGAGTCATTCCGAAATTTCAGTGGCGGAGCAGTCCGTAATGAATCCCAGTGGATGAGGAGTTTGTTTGGCCGGTGCGTCTGTTCCTGCCACGGAGGCCTGTTTGTGTGCAGCGCTGGCAGTGAGCATCCACCAGTTGTAGCCCTGGTTGTTTTTGCCGTTTATCTTTAGGGTCAGTCTAAAACACTGTGAAAATAATTGTCCAATTACCGGCGAGTGTGGGGGAGGGGGGAGGAGGGGGAGGGGGAGGACGAGTGGTTATCATGTTCACTGGGCACGGGCCCATTTGGTTGGCAGTGGGGAGAGGGGGGGGGGCTGTTTTCCTCCTAATGCCAGGATCTCAACTATATTGAGTTTGGCTTGATTTCATTAACCCTCTACATTCTATTTCCCCCATCGCGTGTCACATATTTGTCAGTCTCCTTCCATCGCTTTTCAGACAGTCTTCTTCATATTTAGAAACTAGCCCCCCCCCCCCCACTCCGAACCCCCACCCCCAATGACAGGAACCCCCTCTCTCTCCTAGACTGTCTTAGGGAGAGAGATGGACAAGGAGAAGAGGGGAGGAGTGGAGGGATGGAGGAAATGGTGAGCAGGAGGGAGGGAGGTGGGGGGTCAATGATTCGGATCGGCAAGAGCAGCTCAGGTCACCTCTCCGGGGAGCAGGTTTTGGCAGCATACTTGTTTCAGTTTCACCTCATGGACTCCTGGGACTTTGGATCCCCCACCCCCCTGTCCCTGCCCTGACTGCCCCTGCCCCTGCCTCCCCCACTCCACTCCACAGATGAAATTCCCTTGTCCTTTTCAGGATCCCATCCATACATGTACATGTACATTTTATGTACATGTACACGTACTCTAGAGCCCAAGCACTACCAGTAACCACATTTTTTTTTATTTACAACTAACGATGAATTCAATTTGCAGAACTTGGTGGGTTTGCATTCCTGTGTGCTTTTGTAATGGTACAATTTTGATTTTCACTTAAGTCACTGAATGTTTAGATTTACCCCCATTCTCACCCCCATCCCCATCCCCATCCCCACCCCCATCCCCACCCCATCCTCATCCCCATCCCCACCCCATCCCCATCCCCACCCCCATCCTCATCCCAATCCCCATCCCCATCCCCATCTCCATCCCCATCCCCATCCTCATCCCCATCTCCATCCCCATCCCCATCCCCATCCCCATCCCCACCCCATCCCCAGCTCATTCCCATCTCCATCCCATCCCCACCCCATCCCCATCTCCATCCCCATCCTCATCCCATCCCCATCTCCATCCCCATCCCCATCCCCATCCCCACCCCATCCCCAGCTCATCCCCATCCCCATCCCCATCCCCACCCCCATCCCCATCCCCATCCCCACCCCCATCCCCATCCCCATCCCCATCCCCATCCCCATCCCCATCCCCATCCCCATCCCCATCCCCATCCCCACCCCCATCCCCATCCCCATCCCCACCCCCATCCCCATCCCCATCCCCACCCCCATCCCCATCCCCACTCAAATCCCCATCCCCACCCTATCCCCACCCCATCCCCATCCCCATCCCCATCCCCACCCAAATCCACATCCCCACCCCATCCCTAACCCATCCACATCCCCATCCCCACCCCACCCCATCCCCATACATAGGCCTATACCCATCTTCCCCCCTTCCAATCCCTGTCCCAAACAAGAGGAGAATTTTCAAAAGAAATGGGCCAGTCAGTACAGATTTCCACACTGGTGGCCATTAAACAGCAATACACATTGCACAGAAAAAACGGGCTCCCAACTTTGGGCCCAGGTACATGTATACATGTACAAGTTCTGAAATCTGAATTGTACGAGCACGTTCTCACCAGTCCCAAAGTTGAATGCCATAGAATTGGGCAATTTGTTATCTGTCAGTCCCTTCCATCCTGACACTGACTGTACCCATCAAGGTGATCAAATCCAGTCCAGTTGCTAGAAACCACAGGGAGGTGTAGTGGAGGGGAGGAAGGGCAAATTGCCCCGGGGAAGGGGGGTGTTCCTTCTTTATTCACTAAAATCAAGCATCCATGTACAATCAAACCTGGCAGCTTAGTTGGGTATTTTTGTTTTGCCATTATTAGTGTACATGTACACACGTTCAATTGTTCAAACATTTCCATAGTGTCCTGAAAACGTGACGTGCATTGCTTGTGCTCACAGAAGTGAAACAGAAAACATTTATAAGCAATTCAGAGGCAAGAAAGCAACAGTCTGAATAGAATTTGAGATTTTCAAGTGACGGACTCGGAGCTACATGTGTACCTGTATACATGTACCGGTACGTGTTTAAACAAAAACAAATTGCTACACACAAAGGAACATAAAAGATAATGTCTAAACAAAACTGGAACAAAAAATGAAAACAATTTAAGAACAAAAAAATATTCACTTTGTTTACAAGTTCCCAATCAGTTTTTCTTTTGTGTGTCTAAAGAAAACTACATGTAATTGACATTTCAATTCATTCTCAAGTCGAAGGCAGAGTTAAATAAAGTAATTACCCGGTAATTATACAGGTAACAAAGTACATTATTAAGCGGTTCACGTATGTGTGGAATATTGATGAATTTGTGCCAAACCTTACCCCTGAACATTGCATTGTAACATCTTGCCAAAGGTTCACACAATAGGAAATATTAAAATTTAGTGGGCCTGACGTTTCGATCCTAGCAGGACCTTTCTCAAAGGACCTTTCTCAAAGGCAGAGAGAAAGGTCCTGCCTTCGAGAAAGGTCCTGCTAGGATCGAAACGTCAGGCCCACTAAATTTTAAGATTTACATTTTGGTAATTTTAGTCAGTAAGCAGTTTGCAACATTTTTGTATATGTATCACAATAGGAAATAGAGAGACATGTGTCACTTGTGGATGGATCTGCATGCTACTTTGCATATATGTGACCCGGCACAGCATAATGAAGAATAACCCCAACTTTTGAGATTTTGAGATTTTCTAATGATGTGAAAGAGTATACCATTAGCTTTCAAATGATATCAAATTTATTTCCGTGTGAACTTTGTTGCAAATAGCACAAGGGGACTTCGCTTGTTTGTTTGGTACCAGACACATTATAACAGCGCCATTCTAACTCCTCGAAAGCGGCCATTCAAAAAGGCAGGAACTTTACATTTTCATGAAAACAGTACACAGACACTCCCCCGAAATCATCGTTTTTTTAAATTTAGAGACGGATTTCGGAAAAATCCTTTGGACATAATATCCTCCAATACATTAACTTTCCGAGAAAAAAAATTAAAAAAATTTAAAAAAATTATCGAATTGAGAAGATACTTTGACTTCAGGCGTTGTTTACTCGGAAATGTTTTGGTGGGATATTCCTCATGTCGCTGTGCCGGGTCACATATGTTTAGCTGTCCGTACTCAGTACATGTGTACACTTTAGTGGCCATTCCACCGTTTTGCAATCCTGTTGTATTGGTGCCATTGATGGAGCTGTTCGCAACCCCAAAGCTGTGCACGAGACTACTCATTTCATATTTCAGTGTCTTTGAAATTTACATAAAATTACCCATAGGGCCTACTTATTCAGCAATCACTCATTATTGAACAACACCATGCCGATTACTGTACATGTACATACAGAGAATATTGATAAAATGGTGATTCACTAGAAATTCAAATTTTCAGTAGTACAAATTTTCAAATGTACAGTAGGGAGCAAGATACATACATGTATCCCTGTGGTCAGCGTGTTTAGCAGATAGCAAGTACATGTACATGTAGTGTACATGTAGCATACACTGTACAGTATATGACATCATAGTTGATGATGTATTCATTGCACTGACTGTATCCATTGGCTTGAGAAATCTCTAATATATCTAGTCTACACTTTACTTAAAGCCCCTACACAACATTGGTCGAGGTCAATGAATAGCATCCATATGTGGTCTGATCCATCATACATGCATGAAATAGCACACCTGTGAACTTTTCAGCTCAATCCACCAACCGAGTCTCGAGAAAATCGTGAAAGCCGCTTCATTCGTTTCGCGAAAATGCAGCGTTCAATGCCGTACTGTTCTGAAAAATAGTTGAGATCCCTGTGAGATGTAAACGATTTCTTTTACATGTAGGCCTACTCTTTTCTCCCAAAATACATGTACATCCTTTTAGGCAGAAATATTTCAGTGTGTGGTTTCTATTACATATGTATTGAAACCATCTGCAAACTGTATGTTTCATGTAAATCTATGAACATTTCTGTTTTTCGATCTTACCAATGTTGTGTAGGGGCTTTAAGATCAGAAAAAAAGATAATGTGTGAAATTACCAGTGCTTTCAAACTTTGGAGAAATTGTACACACTTTTTCATGAAGTGCGATTGGCCACTTCGCGCCGGGGGGGGGGTTTCAGCGCTGATGACCGCCATACAGGGGTTTTTGAACAATGCATCATTTTCAAATCTCGCTAATACAATCGGAACAATATATTTCTGTGAAATAAATTGATAAGGGTATACTATGGGTACAAGAGAGTAAAACCTGGCACAATTTTTGTTAAGAGATTATCCGTTCGAAAAAGGGTCCATTTTTCATCGTCAATGGACCGTAACGGACTTGTGTGTGTGCGTGCATGTACATGTACGATGCTGACAATCCCTGACCGCAGACTCCAGCCTCCACTCCAGGCCGTCAAATCTTCGAGTTGGTCGGCCACAACCGAGCGTACAGATTACGGTAAAGAATGTGGGGGGAATTCTAATGCCAGACCGACGACCGTTGGGCTGTGTGGCATGCAAAGACAATGTCCCCCGCCCGCGTTCAGCGGCAGCGCGGTATCCCTCGATCCTCCACAGTAAAAGTCCCACAATTGCACAATTACTGCTGCTAATCTTGCAATTCATGTGGAAACTTGTGTCAAAAAGGGTCTTTGTACTGATTCGTATTGCTTTGTTCTAAGCTGAAAAAAGTCTTTGTTAAGAATGTGGACAAAAGTTGTGCCCGGATTCGGAGGGCCCCGTCGCATAGTCAAGCCAACGGAGCTCCGGATTCGGAGGTCCCAGCGTGAAGTGGTTAACACTGAATCTCACCAAATGCTGAAACATGTCCTGCAATTTTTGAGTTGAGACGTGAGACACTCACAAAAGACACCTGGCAAGCTCCAAAAACTCTGAAACTAAGAATTCACTCTCCAAACAGTAGACGAAAGTTCTTTTTTTTACCAGGCATCCAGAGGTGTGTTTGTACAGCATTCTGTCTGATGTGATTTTGAGGATTCTGAATCATGGCTGACTTTGTTATGTGGTTGTTGGAGGGAGGAGGTGTTGTACAGTACTTGTTTGCAGTTGGTTGGGCACAGGAAGCAACTACTGTATTAGATAACAGGCAGAATGAGATGCCATGCAATGTTTGCCCGGCAGTCTGCTGTCTGCATACTCCTTGTGCACCGTATCAGGCTAGCCTACAGGTTCTTTCCTGTCCTGTAGAGAGAAAGTTTTATCAGTGCAAAACCAGTGCTCTTCAAAGTACCGAACATGGACACGTACTGTAGTACATGTACATGTACATGTACACAACATGCATGTACATGGAGATTATCTGCATACTGTACTCTACCATCCTACAGTTCCTACTATGCCTTAACGATGTTCACACAGTGTTCAGCAATTTGAAAAATTGTCAAAGAAACTTTGACTGGACTGGGACTTGAACCCGAGACCTCTGGATTAACATACCCATGGATGCTCTTTCATCTGAGCTATCCAGCCCTTAGATTTTAAATTGTTCAAAAGTTCCCAGTCAGTTTTTCCCTTGTTTGAAAATGTTCATAATCTCAGTTTCATTTAAGTTTTATTTTGACATACATGTACATGTGTACATTGTACATGTATGTGTGACTGATCACAAATGACCAATGCCTTTGTGCATTTATGAATTCGGACATCCAGCACTCTTCTGTAAAGGGAATAGGGAAGCTGAAAATTGCACAGGAAATTGGAAATTGCTCCAACTCTCAAATGAGACAGTTACATGCTGTACAGTTGTACACTACATGTACATATATGTACAGTACATGTACCGGTACTGTACATGTACATGTACATGTACAGTTCATGTACATGTACTGTACATTTTACCTGCACATGTACTGTACATTGTACCTGCATATATGTACAATTACGTACAGGTGTACATTGTACATGTACATGTACATGTTCATGTAGGGACATGTACTGGTACATGTACCTGTGTGTACATGTGTACATGTACACTGATGGCTAACAGTGCCATAAACTTTGGGGGTCATTAGCCTGAGGTACCACCCCAGATATTACAGGGACTAATGTACATTAATACACTTTAATACACCATGAAGTTCTGGGTCCACGGCATCCATTGTGGTTACCTGTCTGTTGGTTCTTGAGGCCCTGCCGACACTGTGCGATATGTACATGTATACATGTATGCACTAGAAAAACAGGGAACATTATACTGCATGATATGCAGGAAGTTTTTACTTAGATTTTGTTTTCCTTCCCCCGGAAACTGAAAGATCTTCCTTCATTGTTCCCCTGTTTTCTTTTCACACTCTCAGGAAGTCAAATTTACATTGGTCCTTTCTCTTTTTTATTTTTTTTATTTTCGGCTATTTTCATTTCACATCAGCCTCTGATATGGTGTAAATTGAGATTGAAGTTTTGCCCAGGCCGGGCGATGACTTGCTTAAAACTAAAAGAGAGGAAGAGAAGGAGAAGAAAATACCCTGTCATCAAATCATGCCCTGAGACAAGGCCAAATTGTGTACAAATATTTTTCTTGAGGCCTTTGATTTCCCTCAAAAATATTGTGGGAAGCGCAGCCTTTCAAGAAGATCCTGTTTCTATTTGCATTTTGGAAGCGGTCTGGGCCAAAAATATCTTCCCAACCAACCCCCCCCCCTACAAACAAGGAGTGTTTGCAGCATCGCCTGTCAAAGATTGTTCCTAAGACCCCATCCAGGGCTGACAGGGCAGAGGCAGAGCAAAGAAAACAAGCCTGTGGCGTGAATGTTTGTCAGTTACAATGCATCCTATTGCCAGGCGTCTTCCATTGCCTAATTTTGCATCATAATCTAAGGTTTCCTGTTTTTGCCACCTGTTTTCCTTGGAACATACTTCCTCCCCACGATCTTCTCATCATCTCCGACGAGCCGAATTGCATGACAGGATGCTCAAACTGTCCTAACCTGTGCGCGCCCCCCAGCTCCCAAAACAGCAGATAATTACCCCAAGTTCCTTCAGCTTTGCGGAGAGGCGGGAGAGCGAGAGAGCGAGAGAGAGAGAGAGAGAGGGCGAGAGTGAGTGCCAGAGAAGAGAGAGAGAGAGAGGGAGGGAGGGAGCTGCTCTCACGGTAAAATTTAATCAAGTTCATCACCTGGACACCTCGAGTGGCGTGCGTGGTCAACGAACGTGCTCATCTTTTGCAAATATGAAAAGCTGCTCTGTAGCAATTACACCAGAGTTGAGAACCTTCTGTCACTTTGGAGCGTGGAAGAGGTGAGATAATAACCTGATAATTCGGTTTGTTGGTCTCAGTGGAGATGCCTGTGTCGGGCTTGCCTTTTTTCTCTCTCTCTCTCTCTCTCTACATGTAGATCTCTCCCTCTCCTCCACCCTCTTCTCCTTCTTCCTGCACTGCCCCCCCCCCCTTCTCTTAGCTCTTTATTTCTTTTTACTTCTTTAATACCTGCGATTGTGAATGTATCCTGAGAGTGAGCAACTGCAAATTGCACGAGGGTAAAGAGAGTGAGAGAGAGAGAGAGACGCGGCTTCTAATGGCTAATGTCATCTTTTGTCAATCACTTATTGTCGGTCGTCACGCCTGATTGCAGGCGGGACCACTCGCTGAAAAACAAGTGGCAAGTGCCCCGATCAAGTTGAAAGAGAAAGAGGGAGAGAACGCAGTAAGGGAGGGGGAGGGGGTGTGTGGGATGGAAGGGAGTGGTGAGAAGCCAATCCAATCATCCTGTGCCGTTTCTTGCACTGGTATCCCTCCTGGAATAGGAATGCTATCCCATCGCACTAAGTGCAGGTGATTGATCGCGGGAGGAGAAAAGATGACATCGTCCCCGGTCCAATCTCACGTCTTTAAGAATTGTCTCAATGCTACCTGGACCGCTCACTACCTGCGCGTGCAATTTTTGTGCCCAAAGTTTTTTCTTCTTTTTTTTTTTTTTGGGGGGGGAGATTCCGTGCGCACATGTAGTGTACTGTACATTGTGCCTAGGAGGGTGTGAGTACATGTACAGCTCTTCCCACCCTTCCTTTCCCTCTCTCTCGATACGTGTGTGTACATGTATATATAAAGCCTGGTGCCCAGCCAGTGTCAGTGCCAGGCAAGCCACACTGCCCCGTGCTTGTGTTGCACATGTGAGGATCCCCACCACTATCCCATTAGTTCAGTCGCTCATTGGGAAGTGCGGCACAGGACAGCGGTGGTCTGGGGATGACAGCTGTATAATTAATCGGCCGGGACAGTGTTTTTGTTCCCCACTCGGAGCAATGATGGGGGAATGGTATTATCCTCGCGTCCCTGTCGCAGTCCATTCGGACTATTTCATGGAGACTAACTGCTACCAGGTAAGGCAGTAATGGCCATGGTTCTTGCCTCAATCTGTACTTGTGTACATTCTTGTTCCTCCTACCCCCCCCCCACCCCAACTCTCTCTTTCTCTGAGGGATAGTGTGTGGAACTTCGTGTCCTTGCCCGTGGCATGCACAAACACAGACACACAAATTGCTCACAGAAAATCTTAGTCTCTGTCTGTGTGGTATCCAAGAATTGTAGGGTTGACTAACTTGACTTTGGGCAGGCATGTGCTGTGGGATGGGAGGGTTATGGGGGATGGGAGGGTTATGGGGGGATGGGGGCTTTGGGTGAGACTCAGATATGCCAACTTCCGAAATGCTTGCTCTCACTGACCTCACTTGACCTTCAACAGACAGTTTGAGTGAATTGATACCCAAATGCTGCATTTTAATGCACACAGGCCTACATGTACAGGTGTACAGTGTACATGTATGTACACTACATAATAGTCTACAAAACATTAAATGTAGACCGCTGATGTACATGTCCTGCAAATGTTTATAAATACATGTACATGTACATGTAGGCTTGAGTACGTACACAAATGTACAGTGTACATGACGTACACATGTAAAGTACACATGTACACGTGTACATTGTACACAATGTACATGTACCCCGTACATGTATACTGTACATGTACAAGTACGTGTGCATGTCTTGCAGTGTGCA
>OX465103.1:22901460-23046460 GCA_949987565.1 Luidia sarsii | reverse complement strand
ACAAGCGCAGCACTCCTCCTGTAAGTGTCAGTCGGAGCACAAGAGGTGCATTGCGTGGGTTTAACCAAAAAAGTGAGATTCGGGGGAGCATTCCCACACAAGAAAACATGATTGTGATAATAATTAATCCACTAATAGTGGAGTCCAAATTGCAATTCAAATCCGACTTTTAATCGCATTTATTGTGGACACACAAAAAAGTGGAGTTTGAATTGCAATTCAAATAATCGTGTTTATTTAGGATATATTGGCAATAACCCTAGACTCATCTGAGTTTCCCTGTACTCTCTGTTTACAAGTACATCTGTGGCGTCCAGTCTGTTTGGGTGCATTTCGAGCACACTACACAGTACATGTACAGCTGTACATGTACTGTGTAGTGTATACATGCATGAACAGAGCCCTGAGCAATGCTGACCTCACCTGTGTGCATGCGAAGACACAGCGCCCTCAGTGGGTTGGGCAATGGGCTTGGAAAAGGAGTAGGCTACAGGTCCACAGGTATCAGTATGAGTGACTGCTGGGAGATTTAGAAAGCTTTGCGTTTTCTATTTTGAAGAGAGGGAGTTAGAGAAGTTTGCTTTCCACTCGGAAGGTGCACGACTGCACTAAGAGAGCATAGTGAAGTTGCAATCATACTAGAGAACTTTACAAAAGAACTTGCAAGCAGAACTTTACCATAGAATTTGCAAGCAGAACTTTACAAGAGATTTTGGAAGAACAAGTTACAAGATCATCTTGCAAGTGAACTTTACACAATAATTTCTAAGCAGAACTTGCAAGCAGAACTTTACAGAAGAATTTGCAAGAAAAACTTAACAAGATAATTTACAAGCAGGACTTTGCAAGCAGAACTTTACAAGAGATTTTGGAAGAGCAAGTTACAAGAACATCTTGCAAGATAACTTTACACAATAATTTCTAGGCAGAACTTGCAAGCAGAACTTTAGAGGAGAATTTACAAGCAGAACTTTACAGAAGAATTTGCAAGAAAAACTTAACAAGAGAATTTACAAGCAGGACTTTGCAATCAGAACTTTTACTAGAGAATTTTCAAGCAGAACTTTTACTAGAGAATTTTCAAGCAGAACTTAATAAGATAATTTGCAAGCCACATTGTACAAGATAATTTACAAGCAGAAATTTTCAAGATAATTTACAAGCAGAATTTCACAAGATAATTTGCAAGCAGAACGTTTCAAGAGAATTTAAGCAGAACTTTACAAGAGAAGTTACAAGCAAAATTTTACAAGATAATTTACAAGCAGAACTTTACAAGAGAAATTTCAAGCAGAATTTTACAAGAGAAGTTACAAGCAGAACTTTACAAGAGAATTTGCAAGCAGAACTTTACAAGAGAATTTGCAAGCAGAACTTTACAAGAAAATTTGCAAGCAGAACTTTACAAGAGAATTCGCAAGCACCAAGTTTACAAGATACATTGTAATTTACAAGTAGAACTTTAGAAGAGAATTTTCAAGCAGAACTTGACAAAAGAATTTGTAAGCAGAACTTGACAAAAGAATTTGTAAGCAGAACTTTACGAGAGAATTTGCAAGCTGAACTTTATCAGATAAGTCGCAAGTACAGTACACTGGAGAACTAACAAGTTTACAAGTGTATTCATTTTAAGATTTAGAGCCATGTAATTGTTTCTATTTGATTTTACTTCAACAATATGGGTCATAACTTTGCAAAGTGTCTCAAGTCATTAGTTGGCTTCATGCATTGATAGGAATCAGGATCCTGGCCCCACTGGTTGAGTGTTTCTCTCTGTGCCCTTCTCAATTCCCTGTGGAAGAAACGCGCACATTCGTTCCTCATCAGCACCTGGCAAACTTTTCTTGTGTACATATGTACATGTGTGCACCATTAGTGGATTCAGGGATTGTTAAGTATGCACATGAACAGCCCACTGTGTGGAGGGTGCAGGGGACAGTCAGTGGTACTGTGCAGGCGGAGTATTTACGACAGTTACCATGGTGCTCTTGTTTATGAGTAGTTCCTGCAGGCACCTGGCTTTGTTTTTATTTGCCAGCTTGGTTGTTTGTGTTTAGTCCCATATGGAGGGGCTAGTCCTGAAATGTAAATTGTCTGCACCAGTTCCGTTTTTGTTTGGTGGCCGTGGGAAGAGCCACGGACTCCTGCCTAGGGACTATGGGAAGGTTCCAGACATGCTGTTTTAGATTATCTGCATGAACATTTGTACACTACACTCTATACTACAATATACTGTGCACACATGTCATGTATTGTAAGTACCCAGTACATACGGTACTTCTGCACTGTGTACAATGCAAGCCCTAATTGTAATCACATACATGTATAATGTACGTACATGTACAATGTAAGCTATCCAACATGCACTGAACAAGTGGAAAACTTATAAATTCAAAACATGAGGCACAGGCCTGTAGGCTGTAAACACTATGTTTTCATGTTTCAGTTACAGTACATACATGTAGTGCTTTTCACAGATGGATATGTAGGCCTTAATGTACAGTACAAATCAAAAAGTGCTAAATACACATGATTATTCATAATGTACCTGTAGGCCTACATGTACAAATACTGTACATCGCATACATGTACATGTACAGTAGGTACTGCTTGCAGTCATACAATAAATTAATAATTTTAATTCAAACTTTTCATTCTGTTTCCTTCTAATTTTTCCCAGGTCCATTTGTACAGTACATGTACACGTGTACATGTATGTACCTGCCTTTTGTTTGTTTTAATATAGGCCTTCAGGATTGGTTCCTGACTATGAATTGAAAATAGTATCTACCTGTATTTCTGAATTTTAGATTACAAACCCCTGGTAAAAATCAAGATACAGGTACATGTACACTGTACTACACAATGTACTTAATACAATAGAGCTTCATTTAACAAAGGCATACAATATTCCTGGTCAGTTGGTTTGTCATAAGGTTAGTTTTTGGATTGTTAATTGTTTCATTTTAGTTTTGTTTTTACACTTATTCAAAAAAATAATTTTAGTTTCCATGTTATGTTGTTGCATTGTGTTTTGTTTTGTTTGGTTGCGTTGCATTGCTTTTTTTCCTTTTTTTCCTTTTTGTTTTGTTTTGTACTTTTTCTTTAGAACTGTTTTTTCTTGTGTGTTTTTTCTTGCTTTTTTGTTTTGTACTTTTTCTTTCTGTTTTTTCTTGTGTGTTGTTTGTTGCTTTTTTTTTGTACTTTCTGTTTTTGTTTTCTTGTGTGGTTTTTGTCGCTTTTTGTTGCTTTGTTTTGTTTTGCTCATCTTTGTTTTGTTTGAATTTTGTCGGTCTGCCTGTTTTGTCTGGGATTGGTTTATCCCATGCCTTGTTCACCCTTCTGTCTGGTACTCAGTGCAGGTTCTCTACCATCTGTCTACACTTTTAGATTAATTAGCACAATTATCCTCATCCTGACAGAGACTTAGCGGTTACTTCCTGCGCAACAGCATTTTTTTCCTCTCTCTCTCGCTCTTTCTCTCTCGCTGGGCTGGAAGGCATTCCCGCCAGTCTTAAGCTGTCTAGTTACTCTGTTGAGTGTTGCGCACATGCCATAATATTTGCCCATCCAAAGCGAATTACATACTTGTACATTTGGTATAGGCCCAGTTTATCTCCTGGCCGTGTATTTAAAACATAAAGCCTTTACTCATGACAGTAGGCCATAGGCATTGTCCTCACCCACAATCCCTTATACGTTATGATGATAGTAAAAAGAAATCTTCCTCTCCTTCCTAGCCCCCCCCCCTCCCCCAGTTTGTTTGCTCAAAGAATACCTCCCCCGCAATGATTGCAATTTTGGCTGATTATCTTACAAGTTCCAACAAGACACCTGCTTTGGCTCTCCTCCACTCCCCAGGGTATTTGGTTGGCCCACTGGCCCCGGCAGATGAGCGCTTCTCGTCTCCGCCGGCCCGTTCAGCGAAAGTCTCCGGGAGAAGGCGAAAATAAGATTATTTTCAATGTACGAACGGGCCACAGGCAAAAATATCAATTTAGCACGCCAACACACCTGTAGCCATGTATACATGTTATCTCCAGTCATCTACTCACTGCCTGTTTACTTTGTATAGATTTTCCCCCCGATTTTCTCTCTCTGCCTCCCTCCCTGCTCCCCTCTCCCTCTCTCTGCCCTTCCCCTCTCTCTCTCTCTCTCTCTGTCTTTTTTCCTCTTCTTCCTGAGCGCCACGATAAACTTCATCCACAAATTAGCATCTCCCTACCTCAAGCTACATGTACGGCTCACAAATGAAAGTAGATAACAGCCCCAGTGGCTTTCATTTACCACTGTTACACGGGACCGCCCAAAGGAGTTGCCATTACGCCATTACACACCATTTCAGAGCCTCAGCAGTTTTTCGTCCTACGAAGGAAAGAAAAAAAAGAAGTCTTGCAAAAATGATTGTCTTGAGATGAGACAATTTGCAGTTAAAATGCCCCCTGCTTGGTTTGCATGGCTGGTGTATACTAAAGGCAACAGTAACAGGTGTTTTTTTTTTGTTTTTTTGGTGGGGGAGAACTGGTCCCCACATGCATACATTGTACTCTTACTTACTTGCATTGCATCCTAGTTTGTGGATCAGGCTGCCTTTGTTGATAGAATGGGTTTGCAATGCTTTTCCCTTGGACATGCAGAAGCCCCCCCCCCCCTCAATGTGTGGGATGGTCGCCAGACAGAATCATGTATTTTTGATGAATATACACTGTATCTGCGGCAGAGATTAAATGCTCTGTGTGTAGAAGCCACAGCAGTTGGAAGTGGAACACTAAACATTCTTGTTGTCTTTTAAAGATCCGGGTACATGTATGTACATGTATACATGTACAGTATATTGTATGGTACATTGTACATGTACAAGTACGTGTACATACACGTACATGTACATGTACATGTACGTTTGTATACATGTATACATGTACGTGTACATGAAGTTCCTTAGCTTCTTAGTGAGAGTGAATTTTGTAATTCCACTTGTACGTACTACATACTGTACAGTGTAGTAAGTGTACTGTATGTACCGGTAGTCCAGTACATGTAATGTATGTGTGATTGTGAGCTGTTTCTTAGCAGCACACGTGTTCTGTAAACTGTAACAAACGTAATGACTAATGTACAGTACATAATCCATTTGCAGTACAGTACATGTATGTGTACATGTGTATCTGTTTCAAGGTCAGATCCAATTTTGACTAATGAATACACACATGTACAGTACTAAACACTTGTTGTTTTTCCCCATGTTGCAATAGTTTTGTGACAGATCTATACATCTGTCAAGCATTGTTTGATGTACAGTACATGTATGCGTGTACTGTACAGTTCTGATGTTATTAGCTATTCTTTGACTTTGTTCAACAGTGTGGCAGTGACTGGCCTGCATCCCAGAATAAGAATGTTCTGTGCCAAAGTACACTGTACCTTACATCATGTGCATCACAGGATACTGTATTTTCACAGAGAGCAATGATGTGATGGCTAATTGCTACTTAGTGTGTGCACACTGTAATTCCACTGTCTGGTCTTTGTCCCACACCCGTCTCCCATCCCCTCACCTCCTCTGTCCCTTCCCGTACCATGTACATCTCCTTTTGACAGAGGTACTTTTCCAGCGTGACAAGTGGCGCACACCAAGGGGCAGTCTCGATGAGTGAAGCGGCACTCGCCAGCACCAGCCCGCCAGACACAAAGAGACGCAGCTCGTCTGTGGAGGAAGATGGCCGCTGCACATCTGAGGTGCGTACTTGTTGCCCTCCCAAGTTGTAGATGGCCAGGCACGCAACTTTTCCGCCGATCTGCGGATTTCCTCGGTTTTTTTTTAATTCAGCCGTAATTAAATAATAAAAAATATATATTTCTTCTCCCCTAACTAATATTTAAAACACATGCTGAGATCAGGTTAAAAACTTTGATGTTTACTTTTCATTTTGTGTAAACAAAATTTCAATTTTCTGGGTGTATGCCTTGAAAAAGGTTAAAATCTGTCACTCAGCTTAAAGTCATACTTGGTCCAAAACTGCTCAGAATGCATCGCAGAGCATCTAGAATCCAAACCCCACGCCGTAAGGGCTTCGTGCTTCGCGCTCGCAGTTTCATTCGGACATTTTCCTCTTTTTTTTTTACAATTCAAGAGTTGCATGCCTGAGATGGCAGAGACGCCGCGTGCTTCTTGTCTGTTGTCTCTTGTCCCTCTCTGCAGTGCGTACGTCGTTGTTGCCAATGCAGTCATCGTCTTCTTCTTCATCTTTGCCAGTTTTGAGCTTGTCCCCATTTTCTCCCTTCATCTTCTTTTCTTGATAATTTTCCGTTATTGTCTTTCAAGATCAGTCTTTTGTCTTGGGCTTCATCTTCATCTTTGCCCCCTTCACCTGTGTCTTCTCCATCTTCGTCTTCATCCTCATTTTCATCTATCTTTGTCTCCGTCTTCCATCTCCTCCATATGTGTCTCTGTCTACATGTATGTATCCATCTCCAATTTAATTTGTTTTCATTGTCTCAACCTCTCTGTCTTTGTTGTCTTCTTGTTCATCATCTTTGTCTTCTATTTCTTGCCCTCTCTCTCTCTCTCCAGGGTCTTTTCACAGTTTTTTGGTGTTCAGAATTGCTGTTGACAAATTGATTTGACATTTATTGCCTGGAATAGCCCCAGCACATTTCACCTCACCTGGGCCCAACCCCCCTTGCCATCGGGGGGGGGGGGGGGTTGACAGTCGGCTTCGGAATTAGAGTTCCAAGGAGTGGGAGGAAAAGGTCCGGAAGAAAGGAGAGCTCAATTTGTGTTCCTCTCTCCCCTCGGAGGGAATCGCACCCCAGACCCTGCAGGTGGCAGACAGGGAAGGGAAGTGTAACACTCATAATGCCAAGTTGCCAACCATTTTTTGTTATTCATTTTTTCGGGCGAGAGAGGAAATACTTACCACTTCCTCCGCCAGACGAGAAAAAAAAAGGGGGAAGACGAAACTTTCCCAAGCTGTGTGGGAGTGAAGTATAGATTGAGCAGTTGGTTGATCTGATTGCACTCAGATTAGTGTCTAGCAAAGGGTCAAAGGTCAGATTGTGGACTTTGTATTCACCTGTAGCCCCAATGTAGGCCTGCATAAAGACCCTTTCCACATGACACTGCTTTTTCCTGGAAATTTCTTTTCTCGGCAGTGATCTGGGGAATAATAAATACGGTAACCACAGTTACCACACTGATAATTTTACAAGTACCGGTACTTGTGGTTTTTGTTTTATTTCCGGGGAATGTAAATTCCTTGCCATTTAAAGCCCCTACACAACATTGGTAAGATCGAAAAACAAAAATGTTCACAGATTTACACGAAACTTATACAGTTTGAAGATGGTTATACGTGTAGTAGAAACCTCTCACTGAAATATTTCTGCCTAAAATGTTGTATTTTGGGAGAAATGAGTAAAAGAAATAGTTTACGTCTCACCGAGATCTGAACTATTTTTCGGAACAGTACGGCGTTGAATGCTGCTTTTTCGCGAAACAAATGAAGCAGTTTTCACAATTTCTTGAGACTCGGTCGGCAGATTGAGCTGAAATTTTCACAGGTATGCTACATGTATTTCATGCTTATGTTGGATTGTATCAGACAACGTATGGATGCTATTCTTTGACCTCAACCAATGTTGTGTAGAGGCTTTTTAAGTCAAATAAACAAAGGAGAAAGCAAATAAAATGAACATGTAGGCCCTGTTAAAAAAAAATGTGTATCCCTGGAGATACCTGTGCACGGCAGTTACAGGTTGAATGCTTCTGGCTGGTGACCCCAGACATCTGGATTTGCGTACCAGCACTCTTACCATCTGAACTTTCCTGCCCTTAGATGGCGGCCTTCCCAAATAGTCAAGTACATTGTACATAGTCTTTGCAGGGATGGGGGCACATGTCAGAAACATACACTTACATGTACACCCCGGCATAGACTAGTTGCCATTTTTCAAAATTGTTTAAAAAGTCCCCAGCCAGTGTTTCCTTTATTTGTATTTCTTCATATTTGACAGCCTTAGACTTCATCCTGCATGAACCTTTACAGTTTACAATGCTACAGCCACATCAGCCAAGTGTTGGTGTTGAATTAACGCTGTAGCAATTTGGCCAACACTTTACAGCAGCAGCAATGCTATGTGCATGTAACTTTACTGACCATGCATAGGTTTGCTTCCATTTGCGTACAGTAGCGTAACCCCGGGTTTATTTAGCACTGCCTCAGATTCTCTCTTCCCAATGGCTGCTAAGAAACCTTTAACCCTAGGGTTACTGAATACTGGCCTTAATCCCTGGCCCCATGTAGGGCTACCAATTTTCCCCAGGAAATTGAATGTTACCGCAGGGAATTACTTTTAGCCGGAGAGAAAGTGCTTGTCGTGTGAAAAGAACAGAGCTGCTCCCCCCCCCCATTTTTTTTTTATTCTTACATTGTGCATTAGTACATGTAGCCTGGGGATTTCCTTGGAAATTGATGAATTGAGGAATTGAGTGTGAAAAGGTCCTATCAGTGTGGAAATGATCTGGACAATGAAGTGGCCTGCAGGTCGGCCTTGGGTTGTGCACCTCAGCTCATGGAAATGGGCCAAGTTTGTCCTCTCTCGTGCTGCCCGAAAACCTGATGCATGTGTGCGTCGATGGAGGGGAGAGATCCCTCCTATATGTCCTTCCTTTTAAAAGGGGAACAGCAATCATAATGCTGTAAGTACATGAAAAGTCTACTCCCCCCACCCCCACCTCTACCAGGAGGAGAAGAAGGAGAAAATGGCCAAACAATCAACAGAGTGTTTGTGGAGCCCAGCCCCAACGCCCACACCCATTCTTCAGATCCTCCCTGCAATCCACTTGTTTATTTTCATATCAATTTGGGAGCTCCCTGAATTGTTTATCTTGAGCCCCTGTCTCCTGATGATGTGCCTGCCCAGGTTATCAACATCCAAAACAGATTGTTTGTTTTTGTGTTGGCCAAGGGGATGGCGCTCCCAGAATGCAATAAAATAACAGACTTACTCCCCAGTCCATTTCAAAGATGTTTACTGATATTTTTTTTCTTTTTCTTTTTTAGTTTAGATTCGTATTCAAATCCTGCCCCCTCAGACTCTGCCTCTGCCTCTGCTTCTGCCTCTGCCTCTGCCTCTGCCTCTGCCTCTGCCTCTGCCTCTGCCTCTGCCTCTGCCTCTGCCTCTGCCTCTGCCTCTGCCTCTGCCTCTGCCTCTGCCTCTCTCACTTCTCTCTCTCTCCCTTATCTCGTTCTTTTTCTCTCTCCCCTCTCTCTCCCCTCTCTCTCCCCCCTCTCTCTCTCTCCCTTCTCTCTCTCCCTTCTCTCTCTGCTTTCTCTCTCCCTTCTCTGTCGCCCTTCTCTGACCCACTTCTCTTGCTCTTTTCTCTCCCTCTCCCTCTGCCTCCGCCTCTGCCTCTGCTTCCCCACCTCCCTCTCCCTCTCCCTCTCCCTCTCCCTCTCCCTCTCCCTCTCCCTCTCCCTCTCCCTCTCCCTCTCCCTCTCCCTCTCCCTCTCCCTCTCCCTCTCCCTCTCCCTCTCCCTCTCCCTCTCCCTCTCCCTCTCCCTCTCCCTCTCACTCTCCCTCTCCCTCTCCCTCTGTCTCTCCCTCTGTCTCTCCCTCTCCCTCTCCCTCTCCCTCTGTCTCTCCCTCCCCCTCTTCCTCTCCCTCTCCCTCCCTCTCCCTCTCCCTCCCGGGCCTCCCCCTCTCCCTCTCCCTCCCCCTCTTCCTCTCCCTCCCCTCTTCCTCTCCCTCTCCCTCTCCCTCTTCCTCTCCCTCTCCCTCTGCCTCTGCCTCCGCCTCTGCCTCCCCCTCCCCCTCCCCCTCCCCCTCCCCATCTCCCTCTCCCTCTCCCTCTCCCTCTCCCTCTCCCTCTCCCTCTCCCTCTCCCTCTCCCTCTCCCTCTCCCTCTCCCTCTGCCTCTGCCTCTTCCTCTCCCTCTCCCTCTTCCTTCCTCTCTCCCTCTCCCTCCCCCTCTTCCTCTCCCTCTCCCTCTTACTCTCACTCTCCTTCTCCCTCTCCCTCTCACTCTCCCTCTCCCTCTCCCTAGAATTATCCCTCTTCTCAACTTGTACACTGCAGATGTGGATCTTATTTTGTCTCACACTTCCACATTTACAACACTGGCACATGGACTGTCACTACAGCAAGTGTATGATTAGATTAGATTAGATTAGGCACATTGTGTCCCAACTCCCTCCCCCCTCCACCACCACCACCCCCACCACCGCCACCACCCGCCTGCATCCTCAAAATGTGGATTTAATCAGCGTGTTCCACTGGGAAAATTGCTGTATAAGTGTTGGTAGCACATGATGTCATGAACAGATTGTATTTAAAGACCAATTACATGGAATGGAGTTGTGCAGTTAGGAACTCCCATTGTGATTGGTATCAATTTAGTAAGATGACTACTGAGTGATGGGTGTACATGTATAGTGTAAGGAGAGACAGTCTAACCCCCCCCCCCCTCGGTAGTTGGTGCTGTGAAAAGTGTTTTTAGGAAACAAAAGTACATGTGTATATGTAATTATGTATACAATTTGCTTATGTTATGTAAGTGTTTAAATAGGACCATCTTACAAAGAATTGAAGATACATGTACATGTGCATTACTGTAAATGTTACACAATGCTTGCTTACTTTATGCTTAGCATTATTTATGAAGCTGTGAAAACATGAAAAAGTGGGCAAAAGAGGAAAAGTCAGGCAAAGATCAAAATGTCAGGGTTTCTAACTTGTGAAGAGTATTTTCAAGTTTAGAAAATTGATTTTAAAAACTCTTTGTGGCAGCGAAGTGAGCTGTGAAGAGGTTTGTCCCCACTTTGACTGAAATGTTTTTAGTAAATGTGCAAGACCTTCTCCTTCTACTTCTTCTCCTTCTCCTCCTACTCCTCCTCCATAATATCTTTTTCCTTCTCCTTCCCCTTCTCCTCCTCCTTCTCCTTTTCCTTCTCCTTCTCCTTCTCCTTCTCCTTCTCCTTCTCCTTCTCCTTCTCCTTCTCCTTCTCCTTCTCCTTCTCCTTCTCCTTCTCCTTCTCCTTCTCCTTCTCCTTCTCCTTCTCCTTCTCCTTCTCCTTCTCCTTCTCCTTCTCCTTCTTCTTCTCCTTCTCCTCCTTCTCCTTCTCCTTCTCCTTCTCATTCTCCTTTTCCTTTTTCTTTTCCTTCTCCTTCTCCTCCTTCTCCTTCTTCTCCTTCTCCTCCTCCTCCTTCTCCTTCTCCTTCTCCTACTTCTCCTTCTCCTACTTCTCCTTCTCCTTCTCCTTCTCCTTCTCCTTCTCTCCCTTCTCCTTCCCTTCTTCTTCTCCTTCTCCTTCCCCTCCTTCTCTTTCCCCCTCCTCCTTTTCCTTCTCCTTCCCCTCCTTCTCTTCCTCCCCCCTTCTCCTTTTCCTTTTCCTTCTCCTCCTTCTCCCCCTTCTCCTCCTTCTCCTTCTACTCCTTCTCCTCCTTCTCCTCCTCCTTCTCATCCTTCTCCTCCTCCTTCTCCTCCTCCTTCTCCTCCTTCACTTCCTCCTCATCCCCCTCCTCATCTTCTTATTGCATACCTGTATTTCCATGTACATGTACCTGTTTGGCTCTTCACAGAAAGCGCTCAGCCGGTCCAGTCCCATTGGCCTGGAGAAGACAGTGGCGGCGGTGGCAGCGGAACAACACCAGCAGCAGCAGCAGCAGCAGCAGTTTCTGCTCCACCATCACCTGTCCCAGCAGCAGATGCAGCAGTTGCTGCAGCAGCAGGTACTGACTCCACAGCAACTACAGCTCCTCATGCAGCAGCAGTCTTACCTGCAGCAGCAACAGGTAGGTAGTGCAAGTCCGCGGTCACACCCGGGGCCAATTTCATAGAGCCACTTAGGTAAGCACCCAAAATGCCTCAACTCTGAAAAGCAAATTGAAAATGTTAGCCAAAGGCCTTTCTGCATGATATGCCACCCAGTATCTGAACTCAAGTCAAATGCAAACAAGTCTTACACTGTATATGTACATTGTACATGTACGTGTGCATGTACCGGTAAGTGAAGTATGGTTTCCACTTTCCAATCTTGTTTTAACCAAGGAAGAATCTTCGTGCTTAGCAGGTTTTAGTGATTTGGCAGCTCTGTGAAATGCATGCAGAGCCCAGGGCCTAAAAGTGGCTGAACTGCTGAGGAGCTTTCTTCAAGCACAAGGCCCCCACCTACATGTACATGTAATGTACATGTGCTACTACAAACAAACATTGAATGGAAGTTAGTGAAGATACCAGGCTGACCTTTTGTCCAAAGCCTTGGAGCAAGTATCCAAACACCAGGCCCATGATGAATTGTAAATCTGCTTGCCACTTGCCAGCCATAACTCAGTGTGGAAACCGGGCTAAAGGAACATGTAGGCCTACTGTAATAGCAAACAAACAAGTGATCAAAAGTGAATTTCAGCAGCAGTCATGGCAATCCAGTTTTCTACTCTGTTGACTTTTCAAGCAGGGCGCATAAGTTTCCGTGATGTAGCAGTTTTACAGTACATGTACATGTATGTATGAACAGTGGGCCCCCCCATACCCCCCCCCCTCCTAAACAAGTTGAGTTTGTCTTTGCCGTAGTTTCCCTGTTGTTCTCCACACTCGGTGTTCAGTTGTTGACATCCATGGACATTTCTCATTTGGCACTGCCAATGGCTCATTGGGACAAGGATGGAAAAGCACAGTGCATTGCTGTAAATGGATTGAGGGTACTGCCAGTTTGCCCGACTCGTGACAAGTGCAATTTCTGTAGGGAAACCGGTCGATGAATCGGTTCTGACAACACAGAATCGGAAATTCCCGGTCCAGAAATTTCAACTTGACAATGATATACATGTACATGTACATCCTCGCACATGCCAAGTTGAAGTTTGGGGGCCCAACATTTGGATACCAGCAGAGTCTCTCTCAATGGCAGGGATGATCTGAGAGAGAGAGAGAGAGAGAGAGAGAGAGAGAGAGAGAGAGAGAGAGAGAGAGAGAGAGATGTCTGGGGTGATTGAGACCATACTCCTTAAATATGTATACACATGTATGTACGGGTGATTAACTTCATTGTTCGGGTCCGTAACCTACAGTAACTTTGGCCGAGGTTTTTTGCTGGGATTTTGGATTTTGGGGATGTACTTTTTGGAGTGCATGCATCTTTAGTGTGTATATGGCAATTTTTTTATTTATATGGCAATTTACCCCCGTCTGAGATGCCTTGCGTTCGTAGCCCATGCAGCTGCAAATCTGCCACAGCCATCCTCCCTTCCCCTCCCCCCCTACTCTTTCCCTGCGTACACACCCACATCTTCTGCTTCTTTTTTCGTCACCGTCTTCTTCTTCTCCCTCTTCTCCTTCCCCCCCGTTTGAAACTAAACACCACTTGTTTGGGAGACTGTGCATTAGTGAATCACAGATTGAAATTTGGCCAACACTTGACGCTCTTCAGAGCGTTGGGGTTTGTGTTTTTGCGCGTCCGTCGCAGGAAAACTACTATCTTTAATTGACCAGCCAGTTGACAAGCAAGACGAGCACTTCACCAATTGCACTTTTTTTTTCTCTCTCTTTCTCTCTCTCCCTCAGCATTCTTCCTTTCTCTTCTCTCCCTTTTCTCTCTCTTTTTTCCCCCCTCTTCTCCCCTCGTCCTCTCCTTGAGTCAATTCCAGCACTCCAGCGTGCCTCACCCTTCCACATTAACCTCGACTCCCGTTTCAAATAATTTGGAAAATATTAGATTTTGGGTAAACACGCAAGGGTTGAGATAACAGCAGGCCTGGGCAGGGGATTGTATTGATTTGTGTGCATAGATGGGCCATGTTGTCTTCAGTGGGGCAATGACCACTCACTCGTAAGCACAGTCACCTTAAACGCACTCTTCTCTCGCCCGCCCGATCGCTGTTTGTCTCGGCAACTCCTGAGAATCGTAGCGCAGTGACAGGCAACTTGGAGGTATTGTTTCCTCCAAAATCGTCTCTCTTGTATACGTACGTGCGCGCCGCGTGTTAGGCAGGGAAAAGATTGAGTGAATTTTTTTTTTTCGTTTTTTTTTTTTTTTAATCGCTGCTACAGGGATTGATTTGACGTAGCATTTTGTAAGCCGCAGATTTAGTGCCCTTGCCTGGAATGCTGCGTTTTGGTTGCCACGGTTTCCCTCTGATGTTATCTGTCTTCTTACTGGGCTTTGAGAGTATTCAATTAGGAAAGGAGATGAGATACCGTGTACCTATCATATCAGGGGAATCGGGAAGGAGGGGATTTACTAAAATTGGAGATCTCACTTGTTGACAGGGTGTTGTGTGGCCTGACTAGATGAAGTGGTGAGATTATATTAACTGGTACCCATCAAGCAGCTATGCATCACACGACTATGTACAATGTACATGTACATACAGTACTTGTATACATGCAGTTTTTCTTGCCACCTATTCCTACTGTACAGTGTATTCCTTCTGCCTTTTTTTCCTTTTGAGAATCATTTTCAACTTCCATTGAGGACTTTTAATTGTCTGGTTGTTGTTGGGTTGATTGACAACCAACATCAGGCCCCCTCAGTGTTTTGATATTTCTCTATTACTCAGGTGTGATAAGCTCTGCGAAAATGAGTTGCAAATGATTTCAAAAATCACCATCAGGGATTTACACCACTTTTATCTCAAGTTTTAGATTAAAATCAAAGTTTCCAGCCAACAAATATGAAAAAATGGACAATAACAAAACAGTATGTTCAAACCAAAAACAGGATATCGATTTTCAATAATTTTGTCACCCCCTTTTGATCATTCTGCACGTACATGTTTCCATAGAGCACATCACATACACGTAGGCCTACATGTATACATGTACATGTACCCTCTGTTTTTAAGACCTCAGGTGGATTTCACAAAGCCTGACGATGCATCGTGACTCAGCTTACGATGGGTAACCCATCGTAACTTGTGATTGGCAGTATACATGTACATGCAGTGTCTGCACATCAGCAATCGTCGCGCGATTGATCATAAGGTACATGTACTGTACACAGTGTACTGTACAATGAGGTTGGTGAAATCAGCCGCTGGAGCTCTTTCAGGGGTACTGGGTGTGAGTTCTGGGCCCAGTATTGGTTAAAGCCTGAACGGTAAAAGCCTTCCTCCATTATGTCTTTGGCCTGCATGGTGCGTGTAGTTGGCTCACTGATTGCAATTGGTAAGCTACTAAAGTGAACACAGACTCTCTGGCTGGTAACCCAGATTGTATTCAGCTGAGCACATTGTGCCGATCTAGCTTACTCTGTGTTGACAGTGGACCCCCCCCCCCCCAAAAAAAAGTTCTTGAATCGTGATTTAAATTGCAATTATTTTCGTAGTGGGAATGCCCCTTAAGTTGATTTTTTTTTTTTGGGGGGGGTGAGGTTCCGAAAAATAAGCATCATTTCTCCAATTGAATTAAGTGGAGCTGAAAGGCATTGCAGGAGCCTCTAGATCACTGCCTCAGATGAATGGGGAGACGGTATGGAATGTAGCTTGCACATGGAGGAGAGGAGACACTTGTTTGTGTCCCGTTGTTGTCTTATTGGAAATTTACCGCAGCCGCCCAGAATGCAATAAACAAGGGTTATCCATGTAGAACGTCTGCCACAGTGGGAGGAGTCAGCAGAGATAGCAGGAGGGGGGATCAACGAGAGAGAGAGAAGGGGAGACACAGACAGAGTGAGATCGTGACATTGCAGTGTACGTGCAGACTGCAATAGAGTTTGTGACTTTAAACATGGAGCAAGTGACATTTAATGAGACAGAGAGGAACACAGATAGTGCTCTGAGAAACATAGAGACTGAGAGAAACAGAGATGGAGAGACATAGACGGAGACAGATAGAGACACGGACAGGGTGAAATGGAGACAGAGGGAGAGAAATAGAGATAGAGAGATGCAGAGTGAGCTAGAGACATTGACAGAGAGAGATAAGGATACAGAGAGAAACAGTGGCAGAGAGAGAGATATAGACAGAGACAGAGACCCAGAGAGACATAGACATACATGCAAAATCATGCACATCAAGAGACAGATAGAGTTCTAAACAGAGAGAGGCACAGAGAAAGACCAACAGAGATCTATACAGACACTGACAGACAGGAACGCTGCACAAGAGATGGAGACACAGATGCACTGTGAGAGACTGGGAGACAGGAGGAGACAGGCACACAGAAAGAGAAAGAGTCCCAAATAGAACAATCTTCACCGGATTGCAAACAATATTGTTTCCATCCTGCTACTGCCTGTAAGTCATTCACCCTCCACTGTCCACCCCTCTCCCCCCCCCCCTGCTCTTCCTCCCCTCCTCCTCACACATACATGCACAAGCGATGTTGACGATAACAGCCCAGCCAATCCGTTCAGCCCACTTGCCAGCCTGGCTCTAAGCCATGTGGCCAGGCCCCCCCCCTGGTCCGGTCTACCTGTATCCACAACTGCGTGCAATATCCGTCGCAATGTCACAAGTGCCGAGCGTGGGGAGAGAGAGAGAGGGGGGAGGAGGGGGGGGGGGGGAGAGGGGAAGATCGGTTTTCACTCTCAGATGACACATAATGCTGTATTGCATTCCTTGTGTACGTTGTCCATCAGCAATTATGGGCAGCGATTAAATCAAACAGGAGTGTCGCGGGGGAAACTTGATTTTTTTATTTTTTTTTCCCTCCCGTCCTTTTTCCCAATCCCCCTCACACCGCCACTCTCTCCTATCTCCTCGCTCCCAGTCCCCGAAAAACACACGTTTTCATGACATTTTAAAGAGTTTACAGGTCCCCGAAGTTCATCAAATTACGGAAGAGCAGATGATTTACCCTCGGCCAGCCTTTAGTCAAATTGCTAAGGTGGCAATTGGTTGTTATTTTTTAATTAAATTGATGCTTCGCTGGCAACTTCTTTCTATCTTTCTTTCTTTCACTCTTTCTCCTCCCCCCCTCCCTCTTTCTCTCATCCTCGCACAAACCTATCTCAGGCTTGGCTGGTCTGTGGGAGGGTGGGAGTGTGAGGAGTAGGAGGTGCATGTATTGTAGCTAGTCATTGTCGCCGTTTTGACAGTGTTTGCTTTGAGAGGGCATGTTGAAGGGAAATGCATGCCTTTGCACTGTAGACCATTCTGAAACTGTCCAACCATTAGTGTACTTCGATATTCACAGTGCCGTGTATGGGTATTCACTGCCTGGTTCATTAACTATCAAACATGAATCTCCATCCCCCCCCCCCAAAAAAAAAAAAAAAAAAGGAAAAAAATGAAAAAGAAAATAAATAAATTCAAATTGAAAAAGAAAAAGAAAGGCATTTTCTATGGTTGAAGAGGCAGTATTAGCTCCTCCATCCCCAGCTCTGGAAGGAGGGGGGGAAAAAGAATCCCGTTCTGTAGACGATTTTAACGTTGGTCCAGAATACCCAAGTGGCTGTGATAGGCCAAATCGATGCAACACCTGGCCCAACTGCAACAGCCCAGTGCAACACAATCTAAGTCAGCGGCAAAACAAGGACCACTCATTGGCCGGGCAACTCTTGGGCTTGGAGCCCAACAGTAAACCGAACCCAGCCCAGGAATGCACAGCCTCAATTGCTTCATCACCTGCTATGGGTGACACCTGACTTCAGTTGTTTCATTTGTAAGCACTTGGGTATACCTGCTCAGTTTATTCTAAGTGCATACATGTTCATTACCAAACTTGTGCTCCCACCACAAAAATTTAACAAGAAAGGCGCTGAAAAACATTTATATGTCCATTAATCATTATTATTACCAGTGTACATGTACAGTATATTCATTGATCTATCTATCTATCTGTATTTATTTACTTATTTATTTATTTATTTATTTATTTGATACTTAAATTTATTTATTTATTTTAAGTATTTATTAATTCATGTATTAATTCAGTCTTGTATTAGTCATTCATTTATTCTTTATTGATTTTAGTATTTATTGATTTATTTATTTTCTGTTGTTTTGTACGCGTGTGTTTGCGGTCTGTTTGAATTCATTTATTCGCATGGGATTGCTGGCCGCTTTAGAGCCAAATGAAAAAAGAAAAAAAAGGAAAACAGGGTAGGACATGTCGAGCCCACTGCTGCCAGCCTTTTTTATTGGAAATGTTTTCTACCCGCTCATCTTGATTACTGCCAAGAGCCGAGGGGAGCGACCCGTTCTTCGTGGCCACGGAGGAAATTAGAAATTAAGATGGAAGAGTGGATGATCCACAACTGCAGACACAATCATCTTTCCCTGATTGTCACTATTGTCATAATCCTTCATATCACCTGAAGGCACCGGCCAGCGTGCGGGAGAAAACATTGCGAGGGGGCCAGGGGAAAAACAGAAGATGAAGTGGTGGGAGGAGGTTGGGGTTTTTTTGCAGGGGAAAAAAAACACATCAACAGCAGAGACAAAGGATGCTGCAGGCCTAGAACGTGATACCGTCTTACCTAATATCGTAATGTACATAGATAAATACGGGGAGAGGGGTGGGGGTGGGGGGGGGGGTTGGAGAATAGGAGTGGGACCGCGTGTCGGCTGAATTGTTGTTTATTTTCAGAAATGACAGAAAGCTAATATAATCAGCCGGCATCTTCATTGCTAGTGTGTCAGTTCCATTGCCCGGAGGCCATCAACCAAGAAGGCTTGGGTTGAACGAATTAAAAGGACACAGGGATAGAGAGAGAGAGAGAGAGAGAGAGAGAGAGAGAGAGAGAGAGAGAGAGAGAGAGAGAGAGAGGGGGGGGGGGAGAGAGAGGGGGGAGAGAGAGAGAGAGAGAGAGAGAGAGAGAGAGGGGGGGAGAGAGAGAGAGGGGGGAGAGAGAGAGGGTGGTTCTCATGGAAAAGCAGAGAGAAAATACTTGTGTGTACGTGTGGTCGTCCTTTTGATTATTCTGTCATTGCGGTCAATCACCTACGTAGCATTATCCAAATGTTGAGGTTGAAGATTAGGAAGAGAAGAGAGAGACTATGAGAGACAGAAACAGAGAGAAGGGGGGGGACAGAAAAAAGGGAGAGAGAGAAGGAGAGAGAGAGAGACAGAGAGAGACAGAGAGAGAGACAGAGAGAGATAGTGAGAGATGGGGTGGAAAAGAGAGATAGAGACAGAAATGGGACCAGGAAAAAAGGGAGAGGTGGGCAGAGGGTGAGGGAAAAGAAGGACAGAGAGATACTGGTAGAGGGGAAGAGATAGTAGAGAGGGAGAGAGAGGGAGAGAGACGGACGGAGAGAGAGAAAGAAAGGGGAAAACATACACTTGAGATGGCGCTTGAAAGTTCCTCTGTGGCATAATTTCATCGCTGCTAAAACAGAAGAAGAAGAAAAGATCAGATGGCTTGCCAGCCTCCAACCACTCTCAGGCAAAAACACCATCTATTTTGGACAGCCCAGAAAGATTTGCTCAAATATATACTGGCTGGATGGGATAAGGAGACCACTGAGTGACAGAAGGGAGGCTACCAGTACAGTAGATACAGGGATGGAATAATGAAGTCAATCAAATCTTCCCCATGTAAAGGGCCGGACATTTCACCTTAGCTGTAGCAGGACTTTTCTCAAAAGTCTGCCTTTGAAAACGGTCCTACCAGTAGGATCGAAACCCGCTACATTATCTGGCCATTATTTTGGCCATTTACTGTAAGTGAGTAAGCAGCTTGCTGTACATACATGTACATGTACTGTACATCATTTTTGTATTTGACAGGAGGTACCGTCAACCAAAAATACCGGCCCCTACTTACTGTACTTTCTACAGAAAAAAAAAAACATCCTTGAAGAAAACATTTTCCGTCGTTCCCAAATGAGTCTGAACCTGCTCATTTACGAGTCTAAAGAGCCTACCGTTGCCGACTGTTATTCAATGGGAATCAGTTGGGATTTTGTTCACGCTGTCGTTAATGTTCATTTGTCATTCCTTAGGGGGGAGGAGTGGGCAGGAGGTTTTTTTTAGATGCTCAAAGACCTGGACTCCAGGAGAGTGTGTCTTTTGATGTCTGAGTTTAATCACTGTCAAAGCCTAAAAGGAGAAAAATATTTTGGATAGAATCAGAATGTCGGATTCATTTTGTGAGGTAGCAAAATTTGTCGCCTGAAATAGGTTGGGAGATTTGCAGGTAAACTGCTGCTAATGTTGTTGGTTCGTCTACTACGACTACTATTTGCTTGTCTACTGGTGAAGTAGAATGGTCCATGCGTCATTCCTCCTCCAAGCTTGTCTGTCTTGGGCTGCTTCTGTGCCGTGGCCGCTGACCACGCTCTGTAGCCCACTTGGTTTCCTTTTTGTCCACGGTTCTCCTGTGCAGTTTTCCCTTTGGTCTGCCCGCTTTTCACCTGCCATCTTGCGGCCACGTTAATTCAACTCTTTGCTGATCAGCTGGGAGAATTGAGAAAAAGACAGAAAAAGACAGAAATGTCAGTTTGACTAGACAGTGAGAATTTAGAGTCACTCTTTAGCTCCTTCGTTGAAGTCAACGCAGCCTTGAAAGGGTCAGCCATCGAAGTATTCAGAAAGATCCGAGACAGATTATCGATAAAGATCGAGAGTTGGTTTTTTTCACAATCTGAAAGGATAGGGACCGCTCTCTCACAGACTGCCTGACAAGCGAGGTTCTTCATTTTCAAGGCCAAGTGGATACATCTCCCTCTCCCCTTTCAGAAAAGTGAGAGTGTGACAAGATGGCGGAAACCATTTAGTGCACATGCAGAGTTCAGTTGCCGTTTGGTTCGTCTCAAAATTGAGCAGCCGCCTGTATACATTGTTCACTCATCCAAATTTAATTTCCCTTTTCATTGGCTTGTTCGTAGGCTACGTACAATGTATTCCGCACTGCCCCAATTGGCCGCTGACTGCACATATAATGACCGTCTCCAAGGAATTGTTTTTTCATGAAAGTTGAGCAATCTAGACAGTGCTCCTCAGAATGGCTGGAGCACACAATAATGATAATAATAATATTAACGGGTACTGGTATATATAAAGCTTTACAAAAACAGATCAAAGCACTACAAAAAAGTTAGACATACGATTATGAGAACAAAAATGTATTGAGATGATTCCTATTAAAATGATGACGGAAGAAGCATTCCTGATGTCAGTGAGGAAAGAGTTTCACAGTTTGGGACCATCTACAGTATAGTGATATTAGAGAATGATCCAAACATTCAAATCTTCCACTATCTGAATCGTCGACCCTTTTTCCACTCTGTAGCCTGTCCAAAAAATAAAATCTTCCACTGTCTGAATCATCAACTCTGTAGCCTGTCAAAAAATTCCCATCTTCCACTATCTGAATCGTTGACTCTTTCTCAACTCTCTAGCCTGCAAAAATTCCCATCTTCCATTTTCTGAATCGTTGACTCTTTCTCAACTCTGTAGCCTGTTCAAAAATTCAGATCTTTCACTGCCTGAATGATCTACTCTTTCTCAAGGTTTTCTTTCAATCCGTTTGAGTATTCCAAGTAGCACAAATACGTTTATGCTGCAAAGTGCAAACTGACTACGGACTTTGAAATATTTAGGATCAGAATCAAGAAATCAAAAGGCAAGAGGAAAGCGTACAGTATTTCATCTATTTTTGCAAACAATTCTTTTCACACATCCCACCTTCATTTGCATTGTCTTTGTCCATCCCAAACTCCTTGAATTACATTATTGAAGTACATGTAGGATTGTATCATGAATACAATTTCAATTTAACATTATTTTTCTTTCAATATCAGCTGGATTATGATTATGGCTAGGGCTCTGAGTTGCATGTTCATATCGTGGTCATGTTTTTATTTTCATTTTTATCCCCATTTTGGAACAAATCGGTGACAAAAGGAAAGCATTAAACTGGTGAGAGCCAGGGGAGTGACAACCAGGATTTGAACCCAAGACCTCTGCATGCATGTGTACATGGACCAGTACACTGCCAACTAAGCTAGATCCCACTCATTGAACGCTATACCCTCTCCCACTGAGCAATCAAGTACGTCTGAGGCAGTTAAGGGGCACCAGTTACAAAAAACCCAATATTTTCAGTTTTTGTTTTTCCGCTGAATTACAGGGAAAGAGGAAGAGCCTTGGGGGCCTTAGTAGCAAATAGGTAGAGACGGGAATCACACGGGATTGCTGTACACAACTTGATCTGGAACGGGGAGATGCCACCGTCTACGGTAGATGGATAAAGTCAGAGATCATGCCCACTAGTCTGCTTGAGAGTATTGTCACTTTCCTCCCCCACTGCCCCCCCCCCCTGTCAAATTCCCTCCTACCTTTCCGCTTCATTGATTTGGTCCTCTCTCCCTCCTCCCTCCTCCCTCCTCCCTCCTCCCTCCTCCCTCCTCTCTCCTCCCTCCTCCCTCCTCTCTCCTCCCTCCTCCCTCCTCCCTCATCCCTCCTCCCTCCTCCCTCCTCCCTCCTCCCTCCTCTCTCCTCCCTCCTCCCTCCTCCCTCCTCCCTCCTCCCTCCTCTCTCCTCTCTCCTCCCTCCTCCCTCCTCCCTCCTCTCTCCTCTCTTTCCCTCCTCCCTCCTCCCTCCTCCCTCCTCCCTCCTCCCTCCTCCCTCCTCCCTCCTCCCTCCTCCCTCCTCCCTCCTCCCTCCTCCCTCCTCCCTCCTCCCTCCTCCCTCCTCCCTCCTCCCTCCTCTCTCCTCTCTCCTCCCTCCTCCCTCCTCCCTCCTCCCTCCTCCCTCCTCCCTCCTCCCTCCTCCCTCCTCCCTCCTCCCTCCTCCCTCCTCCCTCCTCCCTCCTCCCTCCTCCCTCCTCCCTCCTCCCTCCTCTCTCCTCTCTCCTCTCTCCTCTCTCCTCCCTCCTCGCTCCTCCCTCCTCCCTCCTCCCTCCTCCCTCCTCCCTCCTCCCTCCTCCCTCCTCCCTCCTCCCTCCTCTCTCCTCCCTCCTCCCTCCTCCCTCCTCCCTCCTCCCTCCTCCCTCCTCCCTCCTCCCTCCTCCCTCCCTCCTCCCTCCTCCCTCCCCCTCCTCCCTCCTCCCTCCCCCCTCCTCCCTCCCTCCTCTTTTCCCTCCTCCCTCCTCCCTCTTCCCTCCTCCCTCCTCCCTCCTCCCTCCTCCCTCCTCCCTCCTCCCTCCTCTCTCCTCCCTCCTCCCTCCTCCCTCCTCCCTCCTCTCTCCTCTCTCCTCTCTCCTCTCTCCTCCCTCCTCCCTCCTCTCTCCTCTCTCCTCCCTCCTCCCTCCTCCCTCCTCCCTCCTCCCTCCTCCCTCCTCCCTCCTCCCTCCTCCCTCCTCCCTCCCTCCTCTTTTCCCTCCTCCCTCCCTCCTTTCTCTCCTCCAACTCAGTCAGGGCAAACTAAGGTCAGACACTTTGTTTGGGTTGTTCTGGCCCTATGTATAGCTAGCCTCATGTACAGTACAGACCTGTACACTGAACCCCAGGCTAGTCAATGGCCTCCTCCTACCCCCCCCCCCCTTTCTCCTCTGTCCCCCAACCCCATCCCACCTCCCTTCCCTGTGGTGGGGACAAGGTTAAGGATGTCATTGCCTTGAATTGAATGATCACTGCAAAAAGCCAAAGCTATGTCATGTACCGGTATGTGCCTATTGATTGCAAGCTGAGATGGCTGCATGGATATACAGTATACATGTACATGTACATGGGCTGAGTGTAGCCATTTACTGATATTGAGCAGTTGCTTTAACTGAATTCATACAGTGGAGCATGAAGTGACAGGGTTTATACACATGTACATATGTTGACTACTGTCAGGATGTGGTGGTATCTGTAGCCTGCTTGTATTCCTCAATTCAATTGAAAACAATCTGGTAAATTACGTATACATGTACAACATTGGTTAAGGTCAAAAGATTGCGACAGTTTGTGTGTTAAACCATAAAACATTCCAAAAAAGCAATACTGCGAAGTTTTAGCTTAAACGGTAATCTGAGAAAGTAGAGAAATGCCAAAAAAAAGTCACGGTTTTCGCACGGGTCTGTCTGGTAAGAAATAGTTTATTACTCGCAAGTAATAAACTATTTGTCGATGTTTGAGTGAAGATTTCCCAAAAGGTGCAGCATCCTAGACCGTAAGATTTCAACATGAGGATTCTATCATGACCATCTACAAACTGTGCAAATTAGAAGGAAATCTGGGCACATCAATGTTTCCCGATGTTCCCAATGTGTATGTATGTATCATGGGCCTTGAAGGAATCATCCAAACTGCGTACTGGCTGTTTGTGTGTTTTTAAGTTTGTAAGTTTACTTTTTTGTAAGTTTGTAAGTTTACTTCTTTGTACAGTTACAGTCAAGTGATATCCTTACTGTAACACTCTACAGTATTTGTGAATATATTTTTTGTATTGGTTGTGCTCTGTGTTTACCTGAATATGTTTACCAGATATGAGTGTACTGGGCATAGAATCCTTCGGTCACTGTAGTAATGCTGTCCGTCTTAGCTGTGATAAAATGTGGATGAAGCATCTTTGGACTATTAACCACATGGTCTCAACATCCAGGAGGGTAATGACTAACACCATGCATGCTTTCTGATAATCCTTCTTTTGTGTTCACTCCTTCACACTTCTCTCTTTGATCTTTCCCCTCTTCTCACTAATCCCTACCGTACTCCTTGCCCTTCTCTTTGATCTTTCCCCTCTTCTCACTAATCCCTACCTTACTCCTTGCCCTTCCCTTTGATCTCACCCTACCATGTACATGTACAAGGGGTGTACATGTACACCCCTTCTTGTACATGTATCTGTTTTGTCCTTGTCACTCTGCATTTGATAAGGTCCTGCTAGGATCAAAACGTCAGGCCCACTAATTTTTGTGAATAATCTATTGATAACAGAAATGAAATGAAATCTTTGCAGAACCTTTTCACCAAGGCATTTCTGCCCAGACTGATACGTCAGGCCCCCGGGTTTTTTGAGGATATCATGCAATCAGAGGAGCACGTTGAATGGAGAAACTTTGCATCCTATTGATGATAATTATGCTTCTCATCTTTCTTTCTTTCTTTTTTTTTTTCTTTTTTTTTTTACAGTGTAGATGGGGGAGGTAATAAATAAAAAGCAGAATTGCAAATTGCAAATGGCCATTATCAATTGTGCCGCACCCGGTACAATTTCATCCTGGCCAAGCTGCTCCCCTATGCATTAGATGCAGTACAGTGCATGAAATATTAATAGTGACACAGTTGACTGGCCACGGATAATGATGGCCACAATTATCTCTGCGCATTGTGGATGCGGCCATCGCAAACAAGCCCTTAGATAATGTAGGGGCACGTACATACAGTGTACATGTACATGTACATGTACATGTACATGTACATGTACATGTACTGTAGGTGTACACAACATGTACACTTGTATTGTACATGTACTGGTTCAGTGCATGCACAGTGTACATGTGTGCAACATGCAATACCTTGACGTGTAGGCCTACAATCTGTACATGTATATACATGCACATGTACTGTACTGTACATGTACGGTACATGGGTACTTGTACCAGTACAGAACATGTACCCAGTACCACTACCCACCCCCCCCCCCACCCCACTGACACACAATTGGTCTCCAGCAGACAGTAATGCATTGTCCCATAGTGCCTTTAACAACTGTAATTTTTCTGTGAGTGATTATCTACAATTTTTTTATTGTCCAAGACAAGGATCGAGTCCACGTACTGGTGTGTGTAAATTGTAATTCTATTTGCACCAAAAGGTGCAAGGTTCCTGCACAATTTATGATACATGCAATTATGGAAAAGTCCTGAATTACTGTATTCATGCCCTTGTATGGAAGGGGAAAAGAAGAAATTTAGGCCATGCTTTTGTGTGTTGAAATTGTTTAAGCTGACATTCAATTTTCAACGACTCTGGCTGTGTGCGACTTTCATTGACTTGGATTGGAAGAGTTTTGTTAAATTGACTGGTTTGATACATACACATTTCTACAGTACCAGTATGTGTACCAGTCACTTTGTTACGGTATTCCATTTTGTGCATGTACCAGTACAGTAAATACATGTACATACTGTACTAAATGTACACCTCTAGAGAGATACATTTGTACATATTTGTACAGTACTGTACATGTACAATGTACATGTACATGTACTCAACATGTACTGGGCACATGTAAATTGTATGTAAAACTTCTCAAACTAGTTAAAGCCGTTTTCTCTGTTCAGTCAACTTCACTGTAGGCCAATAATTATTGTAGTTGCCTGTCATGTTTCAGCAAATTATGAATCCAAGCAAAGTACAATGTACATGTTAAATGGACATGTTGCATTTTGGAAAAGCACCTACCGTTTGTACACTTTTCACGGTGTAATAACATGTACATGTACTGTACACCCACACATGTACATGTACATGTGTATTGCACCGTGAAAAGTCTACCGGTATTTTCCAAAATACGTACTTTTGTGTACATGTACATTAACATGTTGTACATGTGATGTGTGCATGCACTTTGTACATACAGTACATGTGCAATGCATGAACAAAGTATCACCTCAGACCATTGTCATGTCATCTTGGTCACATATATTCCCCCTCATTTTTACTGTCCCCCTGTGTTTTCTTCTTCTTTTTTTCTGAAGAATTCTAATTGACCCCTCTCCTCCCCCAATTTGGTAATTATTTAATGTCCGTGTACACCAGGCAGTGTGGGGGTACACCCTGCTGCACTGGTCCTAATGGCGGAAGACTTTGCCGAGGCGCATTTGAGCAATTGGCCTACATTATGCATGAATCAGTCCCGTTTGCCCGTTTTATAAATATTGTCTTTGTGTCCCAAGTATACATGTTCCGCCGATGTGCGCAGTAACTAAGGTACACCAATGTACAGGGCCAGGCCACCCTGCACAGTTTAAAGGGGGCATTGAAGGGCTCTTTTGAAGCAATTTTCTTCTTTAAATCCTTCAGAATCAGGGTACTTTCTGTTTGCTTTACCGTTCTCTCTCTGCTTTTGTTCTCTTTGTGAGTGATAAATCCTCTTGACCAATGCCTGAGACAAAAATGTAAAGTGTACTGTACCTTTTCCAGCCCCAATTTCAGCCCCAAAAGTCTGTTACATGTAGGAGACTCTTTTTTTTAAGGAACTAAATCTAAAGGTGTTGATGAAGATGACCTGGGTTGAAGAAGCAGAAGCATAGCGCAAGGTTTCTTGCTTGCTCTGTGGTGAAAGCTACAGTACAGTACTACAGTGTTGTACATGTAGTTCTGTAAGCAGAGTGGAACGGCCAGTACAGACCTACTGTACATGTGATGTACATGTACTGTTCATGTATTGTACATATATACATGTACATACAGTACATGTATAATGTATACATTTTACATACATGTACAGCTGTACATGTACATGTACATTACTGTACATGTACATTACTGTACATGCACATGTACATGTACATGTGTACAATTGTACATTTATGTGCATGACTGTAAATTACAGTTCATCATGAGTTCATGTACATGTACCTGTACTAGTAGTACCAAGGAGTACCTCCTTGGTAGTACCATATACCGGTACCGGTACTGTACCGGTACTGTACCGGTATGTCCTGGACAACTTGTGGACAGAAATTCTCTCTATCTCTCTCTGTTTATCTGTGTTTGTTTCTTTTTGTCACTCTCTCTGTTTCCCTCTGTGTCTCTATTTATCTCTCCGTCTCTCTCTCTGTACATGTACATGTACATGTATCTTTCCGTCTTTCTCTGTATCTGTCTGTCCGTCTCTTTCACTCTAGAGCTCCATCTCTCTCTGTCTCTCTGCATCAACCTATCTCCCTCTGTGTCTCTTCATCTCTTTGTATCTTTTTGTGTCACTCAGCCTTTCTCTGTATCTCTGCCGCATGTCTGCCTTGAGTACACTGTATAACCAAATGGCAGAGGCATTCCAGTGACACCTTGAAGTGACTAAAACCTCAACATGTACTGGTTCCTTATTGAAATTCACACCCTTGGCACAAGTACGGTAGACTACGGTACATGTATGTTGTTATTGACTTGGAATTGCTCAAAATGTCCCGACATGCAGCACATGTCTTGCCTTCACATCAAGTGATATCATGTACGTAGGAGTTTGCTTTCGTACTGTTTTTGCAGAAAGTTTTGAATTTTTACATTTTTTTTTTCCATTAATTTCTTAATTTCAACCCAGCCGCCCCCAGCACTTTCAGGAACCAAACTTTAGGCACTCCCTCACCCTCCCCACTCCTTCCAACTCAAAAATACTTTCCAGAACACACACACTGGTACATGTACTAGTGTATCTTGCACAATTTGCAAGTTGCAACATCAGAATAAACTTTTCACTTGAATTTGACGCATCACTGAACTTTTCTAAAACAACTTGTGGCCACTGGACATTTCTTTTTTAGTCTTTACTACACGGTATTCAACTCTCTCAAGTTCAAGTGGCCTTTAATTATAAGACTGAAATTGAGACAGTTATCTGTATCTGCTTCTCAGTTAATCTATTCAGTTCTAAAAAAAAAATCTAAAAATCTATAGGGCCTGATGTTTCAATCCTAGCAGGACCTTTCTGAAAGGCTGGATGCAGATGTTTTTCTGCCTTTCAGAAGGGCTAGGACCGAAACGTCGGGCCCTCTGAAATTCTTGAGATTTGCATCGTGGTCATTATTTTTAGTCAGTTTGCAGGATCCAGGATTTGATCGGAATCGCCACCGTAAAAAAGAAAAGAATCTTCACGAGCCAGTGAGGATACAACACACTGTAAAGATATCAGAGCGACACATAGGCCACATGTAACTTTTCGTGTTATTTTACTAACAGACAGACAGACAAACAAAACATAACCTCCTTGGTGGATAGTAATTAGCCCCCTGCTTTGAAGCGCAAGTCCTATCCATAGAGAACAATGCTCGCCTTTATTGTTGAATCAGTGATTCAGCATACAGTGCACACGTTTTATTGCACATCCCGTACAGCCTACATGATATGTACCAAGACGACCAGACTCCTATTTTTGTACACAGTACATGTATGTGTATTACGTGCATATGTACATGTACAAATGCATTTTCCCTTCGATGTGCTTCTGTCAACAATGGCAGGAAGTTGATAGATACACAACCTTGTTTTGTTTCTTTTGGTTTGGGGTTTTTTTTTTTTCTCTTGGTTTTTTTTTTTTTTTTTTTCTGGCCAGGGCTAGGGTGTGTTTACTCATTGACATGTCCCATAATGCTGCCTTTCCCCAGGATGTTTGAACAGTTGTCCCAGTGTAAGGGCAAGAAGTGAAGGGGGGGGTTCTGTGGTTCTACAGTATCTGGTGGCTTTGGGACTAAGCTGGATGCAGCAGCGCTACAAATTGCATGAATCACAATCACACCTAATTGCCATCTCAGACTAGGAATCCATATATATCAGGCTCGGGTCTCTTATTTGTTTTTCCTTGCTGGCATTCTCAGCTTCTTTCGAACTTCTCCTTGTCTGTGCGTGTTTGTTTGTGTCTGCGCTTTCTTTACGTCTTAAAATTTAGTGGACCTGACATTTCGGGCCAGACTTTTCTTGTCGGGAGAAAGGCTTCTGTTTGGAATAGGGATTCCCGGTAACTGTATTAATGATGTGTTTCCTCAAATGTCTGGCCGTTTGGGGCAGTTGGCCCTTAGAGTGAAATGGGCAGACAGTGGTCATTATTGTGTGAGTTTATATTATAACACATGAAGTGCATTCAGTGTGCATGCCTGTTATGATGTAGATATAAGACTGACACATGACATTATTGATGCAAACCAAACATATTTAACCCTCTGACTCAAAGTAAATACATGTACACTGTACATGTACATGTATCTGTAATCAACTGGCTTTTTGTTTGTTTTTCTTTTGTTTGTGCTTTGTTTCACTTTGTATCGTTGTGTCCTGTGGCATTTTGTTTTGCTTTTCATTTTCTCGTTTCAATGTGTTCATTAGTTTTGTTCAGTTTTTGTTTGCTGGTTGCGACCTACATGGTTGCGACCTACGTACGTGTACACGTACATGTACGTGTACACCTAAATGTACACCTACATGTATGTGTACACGTACATGTACGTGTACACGTACACGTACACGTACATGTACATACCGGTACTACAGTGTATGTACATACACATGTACATGTACATAGTACATTCATATTCCATTTCCATCATTCTCTTCCATTAACCTTTGTTCCATTTGGCTCCATTCTGTGCTGGTCCTTTTCTGTTCTGCTCTGTCCCGTCCAATTCCATTTTTTTTATATCCCATTCTGTTCCCCTGTTCTGTTCTGTCTGTTCTTTTCTTTTCAATTTTATTAGCTTTTCCGTTCCATACGGAAAAGCTATTGTTCTTGTTCTGATTTTTTTTTTTGTCTTCTTCTTCTTCTTCTTCTTCTTCTTCTTCTTCTTCTTCTTTTTCTGGTCGGAATAATCCCATAGACAAAGCACAGGGTTTTTTCGGAGGGCACTTTTGCCATTGAACAAACTTTGATTTTTTTCAAACTTGACAAATGCATAGAACCATTGCTGAAGTTGTGCACAGTTGTCTTTAAAACTTCATGACGTCACCATGTGTCACGTGAAAGCGCTTTAAAGGGGCAAATTTCAAATTGCAATAAAAGCAAAAAATTAATTTCGTTTTGTTCCAAGTTTGCACTATATCTAAGTTGGGAAAAGGTGTATCCAAAAATTGCCCTCATTTGATCGTGACGTCATCTCATGAATATTAATGAGGTCATAAACTTTTAAGATTTTAACATTCAATTGAGCATATTTGGCCAACGGAGCAAGATTTTTTTATTGTTTTTGTTTATATCTATTAGGGATGTAGTCTAGAAACACCCTCCGGAGCCAAAATGCCATGACGCAATCGTGACGTCATCAAAATGCGTGTTTTTAAAACACATATTTGCCAAAGGTCAATCGTCTCGAAATTTGGTGTGCAGGTAGCTATTGTGCTAGACATTCATAATCCTGAGTTGGGAATTAATTAACCATTGTTCAGAATTGTTATGATTTTGTTCATATCATAATGTAGTCCCATACACTTTGTGCGCATAATATGCACGTGGTTTAAAGGGGCAACTTGTACACTACACTGTAGTCATTAATTGTGGATTCACGTAGGTAGATCTAAACTTCAGACGAAGATTACTACCTGAACGAAGAAGAAATCGTATTTTTATTTTGTCTTCAACCGACTCAACATATACCCCGGATTGAAAATATCAAAACATATTTCCGGAATTTCCTTTGTTTTTCATTGTTTAGGTTTTTTTATACTAAGGGCCATAGGTTTGTGTACAAATTAGCTGTGAAATCCATTAAGGGCCTAATATCAAATACAAATGGCTTCAAACTTGGCACATACTTAGGTTAGTAGATGGAGATTCATTGCAAAAAGTGAGATCTTCATGACGTCACCACGTGTCACGTGACAGCGCTTTAAAGGGGCAAATTTCAAACTCAAATAAAAGCAAAAATGCAAATTCGTTTGGTTTCAATTTTGCAGCATATCTAAGTTGGGAAAAGATGTATCCAAAAATTGCCCTCATTTGATCGTGACGTCATCTCATGAATATTAATGAGGTCATAAACTTTTAAGATTTTAACATTAAATTGAGCATATTTGGCAAACAGAGCAAGATTTTTTTCATTTTTTCGTTTATATCTAATGGGGATGTAGTTTAGAAACACCCTCCGGGAACAAAATGTCATGACGCAATCATGACGTCATCAAAATGCGTGATTTTAAAGCACATATTAGCCAATGGTCAATCTTCACGAAATTTTGTGGCCAGTTAGCTATTGGGCTAGACATCTTAAATCCTGAGTATGGAACCGATTAAACATTGTTTTGAATTATTATGATTTGTTAAATATCATTTCTTAGTCCCATAGACTTTGTGCACGATACGTTGGTGTGCCTTTTGGGGTAGGAATGGATGGTACAGGTTCGAAACAGAGTTGCCACCTTCATGAACTCAATCAAAACGATGCTAAAAGGGGTTTACACCAATATACAGTAAAACTGTGTTTTTCTTCGTTTGTTTGTGCTTGAGTTGTCACGTGACCACCCTTTAAAGGGCCAACCTGGCATGTGCAATCACGCCACGATCTTAGATCCCGCAGGATCGATATTTAGCATATATCTAAGTTGGGCAACAATGTATCCAAATATTGCAATAATTATGATGATGAGGTCATCTCATGAATATTAATGAGGTAATAAAAAAACGATATTAAATCAATGGTTAACTCCCTTGTTGTGCTGTTGCTAGCGCATATAGCATGTGAGAGGAGTTTCAGGGACCAATTAGGTTTCATGACCTTCCTCATGTCATGTGACCCTTTCCTCCGGTCCACACCGGAAGTACTGTAGTAATCATGCATGTGCTACTGGTTTTCAGATTTTCAACTTGGTCTTTCTTCGGGAAAAAAAAAGGAAAAGCTACACGTTCTGTTACAACAGACGTATGTTTCTAGTTATATTCTGTTCCCCTGTTTTGTTCTAGTTACTGCTTGTTCCATTCTGTGCAGTCTATTACATTCTATTATCATTTTGTTCCCATTCTGTTCGGTTCTGTTTCAACTTTCATTCTGTCAGCTCATTTTGTTCCCATTCTGTTCAGTTCTGTTTAATTCTGTTAGCTCATTCTGTTCAGTTCTGTTTCATTCTGTCAGTTCATTTTGTTCCCTTTCTTTTCAGTTCTGTTTCATTCTGTTAGCTCATTCTTTTCAGTTCTGTTTCATTCTGTTCAGCTCATTTTGTTCAGTTCTTTTTCATTCTGTTAGCTCATTTTGTTCCCATTCTTTCTGTTTCATTCTGTTAGCTCATTTTGTTCAGTTCTTTTTCATTCTGTTAGCTCATTTTGTTCCCATTCTTTCTGTTTCATTCTGTTAGCTCATTTTGTTCCCATTCTTTCTGTTTCATTCTGTTAGCTCATTTTGTTCCCATTCTGTTTTATTTTGTCATCTTAACTTCCATCAGGAGTATTGTCTATGCATGTACATGTAGATGAAAGATTGTACAGTGTACATCTTGGGAGTGGTCTGTCCACATATTGTGCAGTGCTGTGTAATTACACATAATCTGGTCATGTACATGTACATGTATGCCAACTTGCCAAGGTGGTCACTCTGTTTTAATTTTCTCAATACATCTACAGTACATGACATGCATGATGTTTGTGTACTTGCATATATACCTGTACACTGTACACTGTAGCTGAGCTGCCTTCTCTCTACCACTCCATCCAAAAACTAAAAACAGCCCAGGTTCATTGTCAGCACTGGATCTGACAGCTGATAAGATCGCCAAACAACAAGCTGCTGTCTTTTCCATCCTCCCTCTCCTCTCTACCTCTCTACCTCTCTCCCTCTCTCTTCTCTCTCTCTCTCTCCCTCTCTCCCTCTCTCCCTCTCTCTCTCTCTCTCTCTCTCTCTCTCTCTCTCTCCCTCTCTCTTCTCTCTCCCTCTCTCTTCTCTCCTCTCTCCCTCTCTCTCTCTCTCTCTCTCTCTCTCCCTCTCTCCCTCTCTCTCCTCTCATCTCTCTCTCCCTCTCTCTTCTCCCTCTCTCCCTCTCTCTTCTCTCTCTTCTCTCTCCTCTCACCTCTCTCTCTCTCTCCCTCTCTCTTCTCTCTCCTCTCTCCCTCTCTCCCTCTCCCCTCTCTCCCTCTCTCTCTCTCTCCACTCTTCTCTTCTCTCTCCCTCTCCTCCCTCTCTCCCTCTCTCCTCTCTCTCTCTCTCTCCTCTCTCTTCATCTCTCTCCCTCTCTCCCTCTCACTCCTCTCTCCCTCTCTCCCTCTCTCTTCTCTCTCCCTCTCTCCCTCTCTCCCTCTCTCCCTCTCTCCCTCTCTCCTCTCTCTCCTCTCTCCCTCTCTCCCTCTCTCCCTCTCTCCCTCTCTCTCTCTCCCTCTCCCCCTCTCTCCTCACTCGCCTCTCTCCTCTCTCATCCTCTCTCTCCCTCTCTCTCTCTCTCCCTCTCTCCTCTCATCCCTCTCTCCCTCTCTCTCTCTCTCCTCTCCGCTCTCTCCCTCTCTCCTCAGCCCCCTCTCTCCTCTCTCTCTCTCCCTCTCTCTTCTCTCTCCCTCTCTCCCTCTCTCCCTCTCTCCTCTCTCCCTCTCTCCTCTCTCTCTCCTCCCTCTCTCTCTCCTCCTCTCTCTCCCTCTCTCTCTCCTCTCTCTCTGCTCTCTCTCTCGCTCTCTATCCTCTCTCTCTCTCTCTCTCCTCTCTCTCTCTCTCTCTCTCTCTCCCTCTCTCCATCTCTCTCTCTCCTCTCCCTCTCTCTCTCTCTCTCTACTCTCTCTCTCTCCCTCTCTCCCCTCTCTCTCTCTCTCTTCTCTCTCTCTCTCTCTCTCTGCCTCTCTCCCTCTCTCCTCTTGCGCAGGCATTTTGAAGTGAGCACAGAGAGGTGGATTGGTAGAGGAGTCGGGTGCATTGCTGTGTCCCCTTGTTTGGTGAAATAACACTTTGCAGCCGGCCAAAACGCAAGTGAAGAGAAAATAGATGCTGACAGAAAGGACAGACTCTGGACTTGCAACTACATGTACATGTACATGTACAATGTAGGCCTATACACTTGTACACTGTATGCACATGTACATGTACATTTATATCCCTCTACTGTCTGTAACTTGTAAGCCATCTCCACAACCACCCTCTCATCCCCATCCCCATGATTTACATGGACAGTAGCATACAGTACATTTACATGTACACGTATGCTACAGTACAGTAGGTATACATGTACATACCGGTACATATTAAACATTGTACATGTACATGTAAGTGTACTGTACATGTACATGCCCTTTTAATGCCCTTTTACCTACATGTATACATGTATGTACACTACATGGTATTTTTTCAGTTTTTAAGTGCCCTCTTGTTTGTCAGCAAATTGTTTGTCAGCAAATCGTTGGTCAGCAAATTGTTCGTCAGCAAATTGTTTGTCGGCAAATTGTTTGTCAGCAAATTGTTTGTCAGCAAATTGTTTGTCGGCAAATTGTTTGTCAGCAAATTGTTTGTCAGCAAATTGTTTGTCAGCAAATTGTTTGTCAGCAACTTGTTTGTTAGCAAATTGTTTGTCAGCAAATTGTTTGTCGTCAAATTGTTTGTCAGCAAATTGTTTGTCGGCAAATTGTTTGTCGGCAAATTGTTTGTCAGCAAATTTGCCGGCAAATTGTTTTTCAGCAAATTGTTTGTCAGCAAATTGTTTGTCGGCAAATTGTTTGTCGGCAAAGTGTTTGTGGGCAAATTGTCAGCAAATTGTTTGTCAGCTAATTGTTTGTCGGCAAATTGTTTGTCAGCAAATTGTTTGTCGGCAAATTGTTTGTCTGCAAATTGTTTGTCAGCAAATTGTTTGTCAGCAAATTGTTTGTCAGCAAATTGTTTGTCTGCAAATTGTTTGTCTGCAAATTGTTTGTCAGCAAATTGTTTGTCAGCAAATTGTTTGTCAGCAAATTGTTTGTCAGCAAATTGTTTGTCAGCAAATTTTGTGTCAGCAAATTGTTTGTCGGCAAATTGTTTGTCGGCAAATTGTTTGTCGGCAAATTGTTTGTCGGCAAATTGTCAGCAAATTTGTCGGCAAATTGTTTTTCAGCAAATTGTTTTTCAGCAAATTGTCAGCAAATTGTTTGTCAGCAAATTGTTTGTCGGCAAATTGTTTGTCGGCAAATTGTTTGTCGGCAAATTGTTTGTCAGCAAATTGTTTTTCAGCAAATTGTTTTTCAGCAAATTGTATTTCAGCAAATTGTATTTCAGCAAATTGTTTGTCGGCAAATTGTTTGTCGGCAAATTGTTTGTTGGCAAATTGTCAGCAAATTGTTTGTCAGCTAATTGTTTGTCGGCAAATTGTTTGTCAGCAAATTGTTTGTCAGCAAATTGTTTGTCAGCAAATTGTTTGTCGGCAAATTGTTTGTCAGCAAATTGTTTGTCTGCAAATTGTTTGTCGTCAAATTGTTTGTCAGCAAATTGTTTGTCAGCAAATTGGGCAAGTTTTAATCAGACCACCGAACGTTGTCCCATACAAAGCAAATGAAAGCGCTGACCAGTTTTATCAATGGATCTACAGTGTGAACAGTTAGTGTGCATTCATGAGCAGTGGGTTACATAAATTTATTTGTTTACTGAAAGTGGAAAATCATCAGATCCGGGAATGCCTATAGGTACCGGTACCGTACATTTGTGTAATATTACATACGTGTATGCAGGCAGTGTTTGGTATGGAAACATTTCATTTTCATGTGGATCAGCTTTCTTTCTTGAAGACCACTACCGGTGCCAACCTCCCTGTCACCAGATGGTACCACAGGTTGCAGGCTTGCGTCGATCACCCAGTATCATGGTATAACTCTAATTTTCCTCTGAATGCTGTGATGAACTGCAAGTTCAGATCAACATGAGCATGTGCAATGTGAATTGTATTAAATTTCAAGTACATGCAACATGTAGCAGCTTTAGCAGTTCGTAACTTTGATCCTAAATCATATCGCAAAGAGGATACAGGATACATGTACCAGACTAGAATGTGGAGCCAAAACACACAAACATGACAACGTATGTTTATAATACATGTTTGTACCGCTACTTTGTAGCCCTGTATACTGTATGTGTGTACACAGAATCATTAGACATGATTTATACTCATTGTACATGTACATGTATACATGTTTCTTGTACATACATGTACATGTATACGTCCGTACATACATGTATGTATGTGTACATGTGTGTACATGGGTGAATCATTGGTTTCCTAAACGAACCCATTCAATTGAATCAAGAGTATTAATTTTGTGCCGGGTCCTCCGAATTGTACATGTAGGGGGTACACATACATGTACATTCACACACATGAGCATGTCATATACAGTGTACATGTACAGTACATGTGCATGTACATGTACACGTACTTACAGTACAGTGTGGGTGTACGCACATGTGCATGTACATGTACGGTAGCATGAGACAAAGATTGCTGGATTATGGTGCTTTTCCTACATGTATCTCCAGCCTTCCTTGGTCCTCCTCTATCTCCTCCTTTTTTCAGCCTTGAGTGGCTTTATACAAAAAAAAAACGTACAGTATACCCATGGAGGAATGTTTTCGATTTTCCAGGCTGAGTAGCCTGAGTCCTGCATTTGAAAAAAAAATAATCTCAGAATGAGTAATGCTTCATTTGCTCACTTCTGTGTCTAGGTGAGAATTTGAGAGCCCTTTTTTTCTTCTGGGCAAATTCAAATGGGATCTTTGCAGTGTCATCTACCGGTATAAACAAATGAATCACTTGGTCAGACTTGGGCGTGTTTAGTGGATTACTGCACATTTGTCACTGTACATGTACATTGAACATGTCATGCACGTCTGACACAACCAAATATTCCACTGACAAATGCACCTTAAAAAAAGCAACTGGAAATACTGTGTTTGTCTCTACTGTAAATGTGAAGGCTTGCTCTATTTGTATGGAGCATCCAGTCAGAAATGACTATCAAAGGCTTTTTTTCTTTTTGCCTGCGACGACAATAAAATGGGTGAAAGAAATGATACTGACTGAAGCCCAAGTCTGAGCTCGAGACTGAGCCTGAGCCTGAGCCTGAGCCTGAGCCTGAGCCTGAACTTTCATTTTGTATACTGCACAGTTGTAGGGACTACTGTAAGTACCGTATCAACCATGAAATCTACCAGTATCTACATGTACCATGAAATCTGAGGGAGGGTAACCGTCTTATCTTATCTGAATGCGTAAACGATAACACAGTATGTCATTCTTAACATTTAGGCGATAGCTGAGCACTTGGAGCGCCGCCTATAATTCTTTATTACAGATATTGAAATTAATACACTTTTCACATCAGAATTACACACTTTGCCAGCTCGATCCTTTACTACACTGCTCTGTTTAAAATGCGTGTGTTAAGCAGTTAACAACCGGCTATATTCACATCCTCAGAGAATACGACGTCCAGGAAAAACCAGAGATAAAATCATAATTAAAATTCTCTCTGGAAACCTGTGCCCAAAAACAGTCAGCATCCTCCTCCGTGAAGGTGTTGGACTTCACCTTAAAACATATCATACCGTGATGATTAAACCTTTTTGCCGGATATTTTTTCAAAATGTTATGTTGAAAGTGGTTCTGTCGTTCCTGTGTAGTGCTTGTAGAACTAACTCTGTAGCTACCCCACCTCCCTTTATATACCAACTGCCACGCCCCAACGGTATTGCGTAATACCCTCCGACTCACCAATGCGGACTATGCATTGTCCGAATGTACAAGACAAATATTTCCTGCTATACGGTGAACCCCGGGAAATGAATATTCCTGGTAATGTGTGTGATTACTTTTGATTGAATGTAGAGAAATCAACTGTTCTGAGGAAACATTGTGTTTGCATACCCCATTGATGGTTTTTAGGGGCCAGTTAGGCTAAGTACAGTACTAAGTACCGTACACAATCTACACATACTGTACAATGTACATGTACATGTACATTTAATACCAGGCACATGCACTAAGTTTACATACTGTACAGTGTATACTGTATAATATGCCCATACATGTACATGTACATGTATGTACTTTATATAGTATGCACACACTTTGTAATCATTCAATTGAAGTGTAATCATTCAATTGAAGCAAACATGTACTATCCTGTTTGAAAACAGCTTGCTTTTTTTTTTTAGAGAGAGGCAGGTACCAGGTACAGGTAGGGTGTGGGTCCTAACAGACTGTACCATATAGGACTCCACAATGTTCCAGACCAGGAAGAGATAGCCAAAACACCAATTCTAGTTATTTACTGTAGCTGTTTTGCCTGAGGAGAAAAAGAAAGAAAAAAAATGTGTTTTGGTTTCAATCCATGTCATTCAAGATACCAGGTCTTTGTACGCAAGAATCACACCCAGTATTATTTTGTGTTTGAGTGTACACTGTATTTCATTTGTTTGGAGTTGTTTTTGTTTTGCTATTTTTTCCCTCTTGGCTTGTGTCAGGAAGCCCAGGTCCTTGCCTTATAGGGTAGAAGTTTGTGTTTTGGTTTCAGTTTTGAAAGCTGAGAGTGTGTTGATTGTTTTGTGCTGTGTGTTTTTTTTTTCCTTTCCACATTAGCTCTGCACTTATACAGTGTTTGTCCAATGGGGCAAATGCACCCCCAAAAAGTATATTGTTTTGACATTTGCTTATTGTACATGTATGCTTTGCTGTTATCATTTGATAATACCGGTAGTTCAGCAGCCACAGATTGGCAAATAGTCATGGAATTACATGTACATGTTTGTGTACTACATTGTACATGTACATGTACAGTCTTGTATGGGCAACAATTCAAGCATTATTTTCTGTTAGTCAGAGAGAGAAAGAGGCACCCCTCATTTTGAAATATTATTGAAAGCTCATAGGACCTGAATTGTTGGGAATCAACTGTCTCCTCCAATAAGTGCCGGGAAGAAGTGGTTGCCATGGATACAGGATGCTTCTGGGCCAGAGTAATATCCGGATTTTTCTTTTTCTTTTTCCCTGTTTCCCTGCTAGCTTTTGCTTTGCTCTCTTCTCTCAGATCTCAGCAGGACCATCCGCAGGGCCCTTAAATTGTTTTGCGATTTGTATGACGTGTCATTTACGTAGTAAGCCAGTAAGGAGATGGCGCATTCTTGTGACTTCAAGGAAGCCAACAATGTTGCAAACTGCTCACTCATACTTTGATGACCAAAATGCAAATCACAAAAATAACGGAGGGCCTGCCTTTGATAGCGGGCCCTTGCTTCATGTACATTTACGTACATGTACATGCACAAATGTACATACTACTGATGTATGTTGAATAAAACCTTCTGGCTCTCTAAATGTCAATGGTAATGATGACATTATTTTTGTATGACAGGTCTTATAAGTTCTTTCTTCCCATTTTTTTATTCACTCCAGCCTTTTCTGTAACCGTGCGTACATGTACGCTATGTACGTGTACCTAGAACTCATCCACTCATTGGTCGCTTTCTCTTTCAACCCTTTGTCCCTCCAGAAACTGCAGGAGCAAGCCCAGCTGCTGCAGCAAATGCAGGCGGCCACGGCCGCAGTGGAGAGCAACAGTGGCGGCAAGGGCAGCGGCAAGCTGCAGCAGCAGCAACAGCAGCTGCACAGTCTGGCCATGCAGCAGGCCCACTTGCTGCAGACGCTGCAGGCACAGCAGGCGGCCGCCGCCAGCCAGCTACTGGCCCAGCAAGCGGCAGTGGGCCAGCCCATCACGCTGGCCCACGTCCCACAAGGTGAGAAAGACACTCACGGACATGTACATGTCCATGGTACAGGGTACAGCTCTGTGGTCCATGTGATTAAGATGTCTGCACTAGAAAGCGGGAAACCAAGGGCACCCAGGCAACCCAGGCCAGTTGGCAGAGCACCAGAGACCAGTTGGCAGGGCACCCAGGCCAGTTGACAGGGCACCAAAGGCCAGTTGGCAGGGCACCCGGGCCAGTTGGCAGGACACCCAGGCCAGTTGGTAGGGCACCCAGGCCAGTTGGCAGGGCATATACATGTAGGCCAGTTGGCAGGGCACCCAGGCCAGTTGGCAGGACACCCAGGCCAGTTGGCAGGGCACCCAGGCCAGTTGGCAGGACAGCCAGGCCAGTTGGTAGGGCACCCAGGCCAGTTGGCAGGGCAGCCACGTCAGTTGGCAGGGCACCCAGGCCAGTTGGCAGGGCACCCAGGCCAGTTGGCAGGGCACCCAGGCCAGTTGGCAGGGCACCCAGGCCAGTTGGCAGGGCACCCAGGCCAGTTGGCAGGACAGCCAGGCCAGTTGGCAGGACACCCAGGCCATTTGGCAGGGCATATACATGTAGGCCAGTTGGCAGGGCACCCAGGCTAGTTGGCAGGACACCCAGGCCAGTTGGCAGGAAAACCCAGGCCAGTTAGTAGGGACCAGAGGCCAGTTGGCAGGGCAGCCACGTCAGTTGGCAGGGCACCCAGGCCAGTTGGCAGGGCACCCAGGCCAGTTGGCAGGGCACCTAGGCCAGTTGGCAGGGCACCCAGGCCAGTTGGCAGGGCACCCAGGCCAGTTGGCAGGGCACCCAGGCCAGTTGGCAGGGCACCCAGGCCAGTTGGCAGGGCACCCAGGCCAGTTGGCAGGGCACCCAGGCCAGTGGGCAGGACACCCAGGCCAGTTGGTAGGGCACCCAGGCCAGTTGGCAGGCCACCAAGGCCAATTTGCAGTTGAGGTAGTAGTCCTTGTTTGTTCCAAGAGCTGGAATTTGACTGGATGGCCTATCACCTCCTTCATCCCCCTCCTGAAAGCAATGTACTGGATTTGTTGTTGGGTTGGTGTGTATGGAGGGAAATAACCAGCATGGATAACGGGTCGATCAATGACTCGCTGTCTTGCAGCCAAAATATTTTCTTTCTTGAGGGAAGGGGAGGAGAGGGGGTGTGGGGTGGGATGACTGGCCCTGGGTCAACACCCCACCCCTATCTGCCCCCTTCCCCACACTCTCCCTTCTTGCCATTCCCCAGACACAAGGAATTCAGCGGAGCCGTGTGGTCATTGCACTCATGTGCGTTGTGAGCATCACCACAAACTTTACGTGGAAGTGGGCCACCTATCCAAAATTGCCCCAGCCGTAGAAAAAGAAAACCCTAACAAACAGTTCTGCGTTAAAAGTTTTGTACAGTGTTGTATTGCACACACTTGTACGTGTACAAGCAAGAAACGTGCACATGTTGGCCTATGTGTTTACGAAAATGTGTTGTTGGTTGTTTTTTTGGTGTTTTTTTTAACTTTTGTCGGCATTCATCTGTTTGTTCAAGTTAACTGCTGTGAAGTGACCCCACAAAAAAAGGAAGCATATTCACTGCTTGACTCAATGTACGGTACATGTATTCACCGCTGAGGTGACAGTGCAGTAGGGGACTATTGTTCTGCAGGTCAGGAGTTCAGTTTGCTCTGGAAATGCACTTTACAAATACATCTTCATGGAATTCTGTCATTCTGTTGATGTGATTTAATGTACGTGTACGTACACTGTCAGACTCACACAGACTGAAGAGCAGTACATTTGTCAGTGGAATATTTGGTTGTGTCAGAAGTACATGACATGCACATGTACAGTGACATAAGTGTGCATAATCCATTACACGTGTGCCATCGTGTACTGTACATGTACATGTACCTGTACATGTACCGGTACGTGTACATGTACACGAAAATGCAGTTTGACCATGTTCAAGTAGTGTGTATACCTGGGCAAATTTGTGTACACGTACATGTACATGTACATGTACCGTATACTGTACTGTAAATAAACATGTACATGTACATGTACATGTACAGTGTGGGCATTTAAATGTGCTTTTACAGTATACACATGTACACATGCATTTTGTACTCTGTACATTGTACATGTACACTGTACATTGTACATGTACACTGTACATGTACATTGTACATGTACACTGTACATGTACATTGTACATGTACACTGTACATTGTACATGTACAGTGTACAGTGTACAGTGTACATGTACATGTATGCATGTGCAGGTATGCATATTGACGTGTTCATGCATGTGCAGGTACGCATATTGACGTGTACAGTGCCTGGATGTGTGCGTCTTTCAAGAGGAAGACTTACAACTAAGGCATGCATGATCAGTCAAAAGAAATCGCTGCAACTACTGTACATGTGAAGGTCATATCATGCAAATTCAACGATGAGTGCTTAACCTGTGTTTTTTCCAACTGCTAGCACAAGTCACCACATCATGAACACACAAACAGCCAGAGACTAGAGTCAGATGAAGATGTTGTCTGTGGTATCGCTGAAGGGCTCATGTCAGTGCTCAGTGTTGTCCCTGAATGGGTTTAGAACGTTTCTTTGAGCATCCCCGGCCAGACGAGACCGCAATTGGAAGACGAGTGCCACAACAATCAGAAGTGGTCTTCAGACTGCACGTGTATGCACTTGATGTTATTCTTGTTCTTATTTTTTGGCAACTGGCCAGCCAGGCCAGTTGTGGTGGCCTTCAACTGGCTAAAGACGAGAGTGCATGTACATGTAATTAAAGAATGCTGCAAACTGTACTTTATGACTTAGATCACCAAAATTTAAATCTCAAATGTCTGAGAGGCCTTGCATCAGGATGTGTAGCTAGACCTGTCAGGATGGAATCATCAGATTCTCTACATTGTCGCGATTGGCCAAAGACGAGTTCAACTGTCATTTGGCCAAAGGGCTGCGGTTGAATAAGAAACCACTTTTTGTTTGCCCATGCAGGAATGAGCCAGGCCGAGATACAGGCCTTGTGGAAGGAGGTGTCTGCCACCACCGGAGCCTCGGAGGACGGCAAGCCCAACGCCAACAGCAGCAGCAGCAGCAGCAACAACAACAGCAGCAGCAGCACCCCGACCACCCAGAGGAGTGGCCACTCCAGGTCCCTCATCAACGGGGCGCACGAGGCCATGCTGCATCCGGCGCAGTTCATGATCTCGCCACACGCAATGATGTACGTATGGCGGACAAAGAGGCCGGGGAGGGGGTCGGGAGAGAGTTTGGGGAGTTGACGGGTTTAGAGGGTTTCGGGGGTTTAGGGAGGGTCTGTGATGTTTGGGAGGACTTTGGAGTGCTGTGTAGGATTTGGTCAGGAGATGGAGGTTTAGCCTGGAAGGGATTGGGTCCAGCAAGAGTTTGGGTCCGGGGGGGGGGGGGGAGGCTTCAGTTTGGGAGAGGGTTTGGGTTGATGAAAGTGTTCTTGGGGTTGTTCACTTCATGCTGGAATTGCTTACCATAGAAACAATGTCTTGTAAGAGTTGTCAGTTTCCACACTTGATTGGCAAACCTTTGCAAGCACATTATCAACTCATCCGAAGCCTCCAGCTGCCAGGAATCTTTTGTGTGAGGAGCAAAATGTTCCTGGCCTGTTCTAAGGGTCTGTTTTAAGATCTGTTCAAAGGGTCTGTTCTAAGGGTCAAGCAGGAAGATGTTGATTTTCCCATCTCCGACAATGGGACCAGGAAGACTTGTTACCGACACATACAGTGCAATCCATTAAGCTGCTAGCCCGATCCACTCTTGTGTGAAAGTCCCGATTAGAAACGGCTGCCACCTTTCAAAAAAAAATAATTCCACAGACTCCCACAGCTTGAATCTTGTTGTGAGGTTTTGCCCTGCCAGTAGGTCCAGCCAAGCCTTGCCTGTGGAGGTCGGGGTACATGTACGTATCTATCCAACCTTTGCTACGGTATTTATTTTTCTCTTTTAGAATCCCTGGCAAACTCGGGGAAACTCTGCGGGTCATAAACAGGACAGGCACAATTATCTTTAGGACAACAACAGTTGGGAGGACAGGGAGTGGCGAAGAGCTCCCTCTAGAGGTGCATCTTTGCCAGCCAATCCCCAGGGCCCACTGCATGCTCTCTCGCAGAGTCGTCCAGTCTCATGGGGGGCGGGGCAGGTGGGATCCTGTGTTGTCTTTCAAGCCCTCCGATGGTTGTGGGGCATTATATCTGCAATGTGCCTTATCGCTGTTTCTTCCTAGGAGTTCCGCCAGATTTGTGTCCGTGGAGAAGGGACCCCTTTGGCTGTTGTTCACTCCGTGCGCGGGTGTATTTTCTTGAAAAATGAGGGGGGGGTTAAGAAATGGGGAGATAGGGGGAACTGTCTTCTTCTTTTTCCCCACTCACTGTAAACTGATAAAAGTGGAAGTGTTATTTGATGCGGCCTATTGGGAAGAAGGCTGCAGAGGTGAAGACAGCTTTTTTTATTCTGTTCTTTTTGGTTGCTATTCAAATGACAGGCTCACTTTCATCTACTGAAAAACAGCTTGTGGCTGCCAGGCAAATTTTGTACACCTAATACTACCCGTATTGCAGATAAATTGAAGGGGAATAAAAGGGGGGGGGAAGCCAGCAACCAGTCAGATTCTGTCAAGGCAGACTCGAAGAATCTCAGATGTAGAGTGTCTTGAAGTACAAGATAAAGAGATGAGGTGGGAGGGGGGATGGGAAGGGGTTAAGGGAAAGAGGAGTTGAAAGAGTCGCATGACTTCTTTAAGAGTTTTGCTTTGCCAAAGGGAAGGTCCCTTTTTTTCAAGTGCCATAGCGCTTGTCCGATTACATGTACCTCCCCTTGCTGTCACAACAACTTGGCAGATACAGTGCGTCTACTGGAAACAGACTCTTTGTTTCCTGTCTCCGGGTGTGCTAATAAAAAAAAGCATCCACGTCATTTTGCTCAATCCCCAAACTGCCGTAGCCAGGTCTACACCTCCATGCACTATTGCACTAGTAGTTTTTTTTGCAATGCATCATCCATACCCCTCCCAACAACCAAAAAAGAAGTTAATGGAGGGATCCTATCATCCTATAGCACTCAACCCAGCAGTTAATGTGACAACCTTCCCGGAAAGCCCCGGGTTCAGCTGAACAGACTACAATCTGGTGCTAGTCCATTTGCAAGCGAGCCTGACAAAGTGTGAGAATCGCAGACTCAAACCTCTGACCGTGTGTGTGTTGGAATGCCATCAATAGATGTACTGTTACAGGTCTGCCTTGTCCACTCACTGAAGTCACCTGATCTGGTGATTGGTGAGGCTTTGAAGTATAAAGGCATATATAATTCTAACTATGTTTATCTATGTAGTTTGTAACCAAAGGAAAGGCATTTTGACATCAGTATGACATCATCTTATGGATAATTATGAGGCATTGAAGTTTTCGTACATCAAAATATATGAAGATTTTTGTCTGCATTCTGAGAAAATCAATTTGACATCTTCATGAATATTTATGAAGGATAGAAATGTTCACACATGTATATAAATATTTAATTGTGTATACTGTATACCGGTACATGTACATACAATTTTTTTCAGCAGCCTAAGGAATTCCATTTGACAAGATATGAATATTTATGAAGCATTGAAGTTTTGATAATAAAAAAATACATGTATGAAGAGGAAATCAGTTTGACATTGTCTCATGAATATTTATGAAGCATTGAAGGTTTCACGCATGATCAATGTACTGTACATACGCGATGTATTGGATTGATTTTTTTTGTCTGCAGCAGTGTAGCTTGAGGAAAACTGGAAACACACCTCATGAATATTCCTAAAGCATTGAAGTTTTCCTGTTTGACGGTGTATGTGTAATTGCATCTTTTTCTTTTCTCTGGGTTAGTCTGCAGCCTGAGGAGAGTGCAGTGACCTCCAGCAGTCATCCCCTCTACGCACACGGCATGTGCAAGTGGCCCGGCTGTGAGTCGGTGTGCGACGACTTCCAAGCCTTCTTGAAGTGAGTCCCCAGCTCCCTGCAACCCCCCCCCCTCCCTCTCCCCTCCCGGTAGTGGCTGGGCCCTCGGAGTCTGTGGCAGCATCGGTCGCGCTCATGGCAGATTCGGTTCTTTCTGATGGCACGCATGTATTAAGCCAAGATATTCTTTGCTAAAGCCGCGTCCGCACTGGACTTAAAATGGGTAAACTAACCGAGCAAATGGGTAAATTGACCATTTTAAGTCCAGTGCGGACAGCCCAGGAAGTTTTCCTCCCAGGTAACTTACCCGACTCAAATGGGTAGTTTAACCGACCAACTTCTGCCCGGTTAAATTGACCAGGTCAGTTTAACCGAGCCGAAAAGTCCAATCCGGACACGACGTCTCGGTAAACGACTCGGTAAAAAACCACATCCGGTCCGGCGCCGGCGCCCCGCATTGCCTTGATATCACGTGACGTGTACGTCCCTGTACACAAGACTCGTGCGGGCGTGGGGTAGCAACGTGACTACAGTACATGCACATGTACTGTACATAATGTACACACACGGCCGATAGATTGTGTGCAGACATCCGGTGAAAGGTCACCACGAAAGTGCCCTCATGCGTTTGTTTGCGCCAGTCGGTTAGTTTTACTGATCGTCTCGGTTAGTTTACCCGAGTTGAAGAGTCCAAGTGCGGACGCCTGGAAGATTTACCCATTGGAATGTTACCCACGGGCTCGGTAAAAAATAAGTCCAGTGCGGACACGGCTTAAGCCCACCCACTAGGGAGAGAATGATATCGGCGATGCAAGAGTTCCCTGTGAATATAATATAATGCATCCGTTTAAGCAGAGAATTTGTCGGTTGTCTTTAAGCGTCATTTTGTTGGTAGGCACCGTAATAGATTCCATGATTCTTTACCTCGATGGCACTTCAGCGAATAGAATCGTTTAACCACTTCTATTGTAACTTCTTGGTTCTGAAACCATTCTCATTATTTGTTCCCTGTACTATCCTGCTCTTACTCACAGCCAAGCTCTCATACTGATACATGTACTTGCACTTTTAGAGAAGTGATTTACTTGTGCATGTAGTTGTACTCATACTCCATGGCAGAATCCTCATTCTTACACTTGTACCCATGGTAAAGTACTTGCCAACATCAAAATGCAGTAAAGTACATCCATGCACTCCTACACATGGCCAAGTAATGAAGTACCTTGTACACGCATAACCCATGGAAAAGCACTTGACTAAATCTCTGCACAGTGCACACTAGTCTCCATGCTTTAAACCACGCCCAAGTGGTGTACTGGTACATGTACCTTATGGAAAAGCATATGACTGCAACTCTGCATAGTATTAACTTACATGTATTGGCACTCGCACTAGTCACATTGCGTTAAACCATGGCCAAGTCGTGCACCCATGGAAAAGCATGTGGATGCATCTCTGTATAGTATTAACTTATAGGCTCTACCTACCTTGCATTAGACAATGGCCTAGAAGTGTACCCATTGAAAAGCATGTATTGTATTAACTAATAGGCACTCGCACTAGTCACCTTGCATTAGACAATAGCATAGACATTTACCCATTGAAAAGCATGTACTGAAGCTGTGTATCTGCATAGTACATGTACATATAGTATGAACCTGTTATAGGCTATAGTCACCTTGCTTTAGACAATGGCCTAGATGTTTACCTGTTGAAAAGCATGTGGCTGTATATATCTGCATAGTACATGTACACAATGTACATGATAATGTAGTATGAACCTTTTGTAGGCTCTAGTCACCTTGCATTCAACGATGGCCAGGTAGTAACCCCATGGTAAAGCATGTAGCTGTATATCTGCATAGTACATGTAGTATGAACCTTTGTAGGCTCTAGTGGCCTTGCATTAAACGACGGCCAGGTAGTAACCCCGTGGTAAAGCATGTAGCTGTATATCTGCATAGTACATGTAGTATGAACCTTTGTAGGCTCTAGTGGCCTTGCATTCAACGATGGCCAGGTAGTAACCCCATGGTAAAGCATGTAGCTGTATATCTGCATAGTACATGTAGTATGAACCTTTGTAGGCTCTAGTGGCCTTGCATGCAACGATGGCCAGGTAGTAACCCCATGGTAAAGCATGTAGCTGTATATCTGCATAGTACATGTAGTATGAACCTTTGTAGGCTCTAGTGGCCTTGCATTCAACGATGGCCAGGTAGTAACCCCATGGTAAAGCGTGTAGCTGTATATCTGCATAGTACATGTAGTATGAACCTTTGTAGGCTCTAGTGGCCTTGCATTCAACGATGGCCAGGTAGTAACCTCATGGTAAAGCGTGTAGCTGTATATCTGCATAGTACATGTAGTATGAACCTTTGTAGGCTCTAGTGGCCTTGCATTCAACGATGGCCAGGTAGTAACCCCATGGTAAAGCATGTAGCTGTATATCTGCATAGTACATGTAGTATGAACCTTTTGTAGGCTCTAGTGGCCTTGCATTAAACGACGGCCAGGTAGTAACCCCGTGGTAAAGCGTGTAGCTGTATATCTGCATAGTACATGTAGTATGAACCTTTTGTAGGCTCTAGTCGCCTTGCATTAAACGACGGCCAGGTACATGTAGTAACCTCATGATAAAGCAATTGGTAGTTTCTCTGCACACTATGAACTGCAAGCCACTGGCCAACCTGCATTAAAAAAAAAAACTCTAACAATGGCACCGTGCCCTGTGCGCTCTCACCCCTCTCCCCGTGCAGGCACCTGAGCCTGGAGCACGCCCTGGATGACCGCAGCACGGCCCAGGCCCGCGTCCAGCTCCAGGTGGTCAGCCAGCTGGAGATCCAACTGGCCAAGGAGAGGGAGCGGCTGGCCGCCATGATGGCCCACCTGCACATGAAGCCCATGGAGGCACGGCCAGAGACCTCCAAGGCCTACCTGCCCAGCAAGAAGGTGAGCGCCGGACGACATGGGCTGCTTACCAAAGGCTTAGGCTCGGACCTTAGGCTTCGGTCTCGTGCTGCATTCCTCTGACTCGTTATAACGTCAATGGCATCTTGAAACATGCGTTTGGCCCCAGTTTCTTGGTGAATACTCTGTACTTTTCAAAAGGACAAGTCAACAAACCTTCAGATTCGACGGCAAACCACAACCTGGATTTTCAGGTTTTGTCAGACGGAGACGAAGCCTGAGCCCGAGCCTGGTCCATGGATTCGTAAAAGGCCGTACAGTCGCGCTGTTCGGGGCGAAGGTGGCCAGTCCAGAATTAGTGTTCCCTGTGGCGCCGTGTGCAATTTGAAGGTCAGGTGGAGAGTTTGCTTGGGCACCATGTAAACCGTCGCTTTCGAGATGGAGTACGGCTCTGAAAAGAACCGGTACCTTCAAAGTTGTCGGCTGGGTGCACTCTGGCCGTCGTGATGCCTGCTGTTGTCGGTGCTTATGTGCTGTGTGGGAAGTGTTGGGAGTGTGGAGGTGCTTTCGAGCCCCTCCGTGATCGCTGGAGCATGCATGTACATGTAGAAGATTCTGCTTGTTGGGTTTAATCGGTTCTGAGAAGAGCTATGGGGACTAGACGCTTCAGAAATAGTTGACTGTCAGAATCATAGTGAAATTAGTAAGTCCAGAATAGTGTGTGTGGCACCATCGTACCCATTTTAATCTCTCGTACTGACTTTGTGTGGTTCTGAGAAGAACCAAGGGACTTGTATGTTTCGGAAACAGTATGCTCTGCCTGTTGCCCGGAGACAGTCAGTGTCAGGCTCTTAATGCAGAAAGTAGAAATTCCAATAGATTTTTGCAGGTATCACGCCCCTGTCTTTCATTCGGATGCAAACAGAATATCCGGCAACAAGTTTCTGCTCAATGGTTTCATCCTTGTTTTCTTTTTTCAATGGCTTAAACTTCTGAGAATGAATGTACATAATATGTTCTGATAACTCGAAAATGCAATATCCTGCAGGCCTCAAACATACATACAATAGGTTAAAACCTATTTGATGGCCTTTCCATCCACGTGTTGTAAAGCTTTGAGAAATTGTGACTTAAGTTCCTTTTTTTTTGCTGAATGGGTCACAAATAGTCAACTATCTTTGCTGAGGGGGGAGGGGAAGGGGTCCTAGTCAGAAGCATTTACCCGTAGAGAGAAGGGTGATCAAAGTCACGCGATGTAACGATACATCGTGTGACTTTGATCACCCTTCTCCTTACCTGTACTACTGCGATGAACAACTCCTTCATTTCCATTTACCTGTAGTTATTGAATTTTTGTTTTTGTTTTTTTTACTTCCCTGCACAGATTCCTACGTCAGTGCCCAAGACCATGGCCTTGGTCCAGTCCCCCAGCGTCATCCAACCCCCATCCTTCTCCCATCTGAACCTCCTGGAGCCGCTGCGTCACTGCGCGCCCAACCTGCCTACCCACCCCATGCACATGCCCTCCCCACCGCCCCCTCCGCTGCCGCCACCGCCGCCGCTGCCACAGCAGCAACAGCAGCAGCAGCAGCCGGTCACCAGCAAGCCCCCGCCCACCACCCTCGCCTCGGTTGCGGCCATCAGCGGCCATCAGCAACCGCCCGCCGCCAGTCTGCAGATCAACGTCACGCCGGGCGGCGGGCCAATCAGGAGGCGTACCAGCGAGAAGTACGGCATCTCACTGGGAACAGGTAACCCCTTACCCCCCCTTACCCCCCCCCCCTTACCTCCCCTCCCCTCCCCTCCCCTACCCACCCCAGTGGGCCAATTGTTCTCCACCTCCACCCTGTAGTCCATTTTCTTCAGGGAGGTCGGATGCCTCAAGCTACCCCAATCTTTGCAGCCTATAAACAACCCTTTCCCTCTGAACCCCAACTCATGGCTCTTTTTTTTTGTTTTTTTGTCAAACAAACAAAGGAAAAACTGACTATGAATTTTTGAACAAATTGAACAATTGGCAAAGAAAACTTTGACTGGACCGTGACTTGAACCCTTGAAGCCCCTGGATTAATGTACCAGTGCTCTTCCATCTGAGCTGTCCAGCCCTTAGATGGTGGCCTTCCCTAATAGTGAACTAGTCTTTGCCGGGGTGGTGGTGCCAGTCAGAATCAATTCAACCATTCTAATTTCCTTTAACCACTTCGCGCCGGGGGGTTTTTCAGCACCGATGACCGCCATACGGGGGTTTTTGAACAATGCATCATTTTAAAATCTTGCTAAAACAATCGGAACAATATATTTCTGTGAAATAAATCGATAAGGGTATACAATGGGTACAAGAGAGTAAAACCTGGCACAATTCGGACGTCGTTGTGGCCTTTGTCAAGAGATTATCCGTTCGAAAAAGGGCCCTTTGTGCGTCGTCAATGGACCGTAACGGACGTGTGTGTGTGGGTGCGTGTACGCTGCTGACAATCCCTGACCGCAGACTCCAGCCTCCACTCTAGGCAGTCAAATCTTCGAGTTGGTCGGCCACAAACGAGCGTACAGATTACGGTAAAGAATGTGGGGGGAATTCCAATGCCAGACCGACGACCGTTGGGCTGTGTGGCATGCAAAGACAATGTCCCCCGCGTGCTTTCAGCTGCAGCGCGGTATCCCTCGATCCTCCACAGTAAAAGTCCAACAATTGCACAATTACTGCTGCTAATCTTGCAATTCATGTGGCAACTTGCGTCAAAAAGGGTCTTTGTACTGATTCATATTGCTTTGTTCTAAGCTGAAAAGAGTCTTTGTTTAGAATGTGGACAATAGTGGTGCCCGGATTCGGAGGGCCCCGTTGCAAAGGCATTCCAATTGACCTCCGGATTCGGAGGTCCCGGCGCGAAGTGGTTAAGATAGGTTGGCAGCTAGGCCTGTAGTGATCAGGGAAACAAACCCACAGAAATCACAGCGGGTATTTTCAGATTTGGTGTGATTGGGACAAAAGCCCAAGCCTGATCCTGTGATCGGTAGAGAGCTCATTCCCCCCCCCCATCTTGACTGTGCAGAGATCTACCGCAATGCAGACTTTTACAAGATGGCCGATGTGCGGCCTCCGTTCACCTACGCTGCCCTCATCAGACAGGCCATCCTGGACTCCCCCGAGGGACAACTCACCTTGAACGAGATCTACAACTGGTTCACGCGCACCTTTGCCTACTTCCGGCGCAACGCTGCCACGTGGAAGGTACGTACCTGTACAGTACATACGTTCATGGGGGTCGCACTGGGTCAGCTATGGGAGGTCTGTGAGTGGATAGGGAACAAAGGTTGTCCCAGTTGTATGGTTGGGGTCAAAGTCTGGCTGATTCTCTGGTTGTGGCCCAAAGGTTTGCAAGTTCTGTAAGTGTGGTTGGGGTTAAAGTTTAACTGGTTCTGTAGTTGGGGGTGAGTAGTCTGGAGGGTTCTCTGCTGGGGCCAATTGTAGACTGATTGTCTAGTTCTGGGGCAAAGTTTGGCCAGTTCTGTAGTGGGGTTGGGGCAAAGTTTGTGCTGGTTCCCTGATTATTGGGGTCCACAGTTTTGTGGATTCTCTCAATGGAAGACAAAGATTGGGCAGGGCCCCCTCAGAAGGACAGAGGAGACTGATCAGGTCATGGAAGTCAGCTTGCAGTTTGCAATAGGAATGTTTCACTCAGTAGATCGGAGATTTACATGTAGTTCTTGGTCTTGATCTTTGTTTATGGATACGTAGGTATGCCCCTGGTTGATTTTATTTTCTTCCCCCCTTTATTTCCTCCGCAGAATGCTGTCAGGCACAACCTCAGTCTGCACAAGTGCTTTGTCCGAGTGGAGAATGTGAAAGGGGCAGTCTGGACTGTGGACGAGCTGGAGTTCATGAAGCGGAGACCGCAGAAGCTGAGCAGCTGGTGAGTTGCCCGATGGGAGGAGACCTTGGGGCGGAGTAGACGGGTTGAGCCGAGGAAACTCGAGAGAACAAGCCCAGACAAGATTGAGTAGCGTATAGAATATGATCATTTGCGTCTGGGAGGACGTAATTCGATGAGGGTTATCCCTACTTGATGAATGATTATCACTGTGTGCTCGGTGCTTTGCCCGATGCCTGCTGAAAAAAAAAAAATACAGGCAGCTCGGGCGGGATTCGAACCCACGACTCCTGCTTTCTAGTTCAGAGAGGGGAAATCATCCGGAATGTCAAGCATCAGGGAGGGTATCATCTCTTTTGAGACAAAGTGTGGCTCTGAAAAGAGCCGGTGACTCAATGTTTCGAGCAGGGTGTACTCTGCTCGTCGTCAGGAGACTGCTGGATTCCAACTATCAGCAGACCGATGCGATGGAATTTTAAAAAGTGTCGCACTATAGAAGGATCATCGGTGATTTTGTAAAAAACGAACTTTCCTGTTGACAGCTTAACAACACCACCGTCAACTCCCACCACGCCCACCACGCCTGCCAGCAGGTCACATGACATCAGCCTTCAACCCCTGCCTCTCAACCTGGAGACACCCCAGGTACGTCGTGCAGGCCTGCTTAATGCCACGTCTAATGTTCATCATATAAGTTTGCCACGGCTGTAGCACAGCTTTACCTTACCTAATTGCCAATGAGTTGAAGCAGTGGATTTAATTTTTAATTTTTTGGGGGGCAGAGTAGAGCGGGCATTTGAATTGTTCACTTCAACTGAAATGTTTGGGATGACGTAGGATTCGTGAAATGTTATTAAGGACGCATTGCAGTGAGCTTTGGGGTTGGTTTTATTTTAATCTGGCTTATTCAGAGACCATTTCAAGAGCCACAAGACGTGACTGACAGGACAGGATTACAGGATTAATATGAGAAGTTAATAATATTTCTCATTAAATTTATTCTTTAATGCATATAAAAATTCATTCACAAATTCATAAAAATTCCAAAAATTCATAAAAATTCCAAAAATTCTTTAAAATTCCAAAAAATCATGAAAATTCCAAAAAAAAATCATGAAAATTCAAAAAAAATCCACAAATTCCACAAATTCATAAACATTTCAAAAATTAATAAAAATTCCAAAAATTCATAACAAAACAACGTACAGGTAAAATAGCCTTCAATGATCAAGAATACAAAAATGAAAAATGGAAAAAATGGAAAAATTACCCCCAGCCTAGTTGATGTTAATGCCTGACACTGCAGTGTGCCTTCCGGGTGATAGAGCCGAACTGAAATCCTCGGGACAGAGGGAGACGGAATTGAAATCTGGCCGAGATCAGAAATGGCATTGTCTGAAAACTGTTTTTTGTTTGTGTGTGTCGGTCCGCAGGCCAGCAGCGCGTCAGGCGGCGCCCTGCCCCTGCTCAGTGATGCCGCGGCAGCCAGCTCCATCAACGAGCAGCATGCCGGCAGCGACGAGGTGTTTGAGGTGGAGGAGGTGTCGGAGCCCATGGAGCACAGTATGGACCAAGAGGAACCCGAGGACCTGAGTGACAAGTCAGTTGGGGTCTAGAGGGAAAAGGGGGTGGGGGTGGTTTATAGGCCACAGAGCCTGGGGTAACATGAGGTATTGTGCAATTTGAAGGTTTTCATGGCGCGAATAGCAGGAGTGATAGGTTTGCGGTAACACCTTGTCAAAGTCTCTCTTTTGTGAGTATGTGTGGTTCTGAAAAGAACTGGAGGAACTCAACGTTTCAAACATTGTACTCTGTTCATCTTCAGGAGTCCTTTTCAGAACCACACATACTCACAAAAGAAGGAATTTTACATGGTGGCATTGCAAACCTGGTATTCCTGGTACTCCTGGTATTTTTTCTCCCTCGAAAAAAATAAATAATAAAAGCAGAGAGGGCCATCATTGTGGATTCAGTTGTCTAAGGAATCCAGCCGAGTCATTCTCTTGAAAGCCATAGATTGCGAAGGCCGACATTGAAGGGCTTGACAGCTCAGGTGGTAAGAGTGCCGGTGCATTTGACATTAAGCCAGAGGTCTCTAGATCAAGACCCTGTCCAGTCAAATTATCCCACTCCGTTTTCGTTCACATTGTATGATTGGCAATAGAAAATAGAATTGCTCCAGCGCACACAAAGAAACATTAGAGTAATAGGCAACAACGTTTCAAACTGCTAACTGACTAAAAAAATTACCCAAATGACGCAAATATGAATAAAAACGGGGGGGGGGGCCTGGCAAGGGGATATGGTGGGGTTGTTTAAAGGCTGCAGAGACCCTGGCTGCTTGAGGTATTTGACCTCCCTAAATTTAAACCAAAAAATCCTGCTTGCCCTCCTAGAAAAAAGAAGTAGCAGTAGACGTTAGGCCCTACAGTGGCTTTAAAGGGACATGATAGGGAAAAAAATAAAGCAAACCATTTTTGTTGAGGGAACAAAAACATTTTATGAGGGAACAACCAATATTGTTGAGGGAACAACCAATGTTGTTGAGGGAGCAACCAGTTTTGATGAGGGAACAACCAATTTTGTTGAGGGAACAACCAATTTTGATGAGGGAACAACCTATTTTGTTGAGGGAACAACCAATTTTGTTGAGGGAACAACCAATTTTGTTGAGGGAACAACCAATTTTGTTGAGAGAACAACAACATTTTATGAGGGAACAACAAAATTTTGTTGAGAGAACAACCAATTTAAAACCACCATAGGCCCTCCTAGTTTTTGATGAGGAGAGAACTTCACGACCATGCTCATCTCTCCATTCTCCCTCTCTCCACAGCCGGCAGGATCTGCCCACTCGAGTCAAGCTGGGCTCATCCCGGTTCAACAGCAGCGCCATGACGGAGGACGGCGTGGAGGACGGGCCAGAGTCGCTGCAACCGTTACTGCCGCATCAGCTGCAGCAGCAGCTGCAGCAGCAGCAGTGCGGCGAGCCCCGCTACGTGATGGCCGAGCAGGGGGAGCTGGACAGCGAGTACGCCCAGGCGCAGCTGGAGGAGGAGACCAGGTACCTCCGCCTGCAGCAGGAGCAGAGCCTGAGGTACATGGAGCAGGCGCGAGGCGGCTGCCTCCCGGAGGCCGAGACGACGGCGGCTCAGCTGGACGGAGACGCCCAGGGAGGGGTGGAGGAAGAGGAGGAGGAGGAGGAAGAGGACGGAGTAACGGACCAAGCAGCAGCGGAGGAGGAGCAGGAGGAGGAGGAGGGGGAGGAGGAAGGGATGGCTGGCATGGACAGACTGCCGGCAGTCAATGGTCAGATGATGGTGGGTGGACAGAATCACGTCCACCACTTGCACCAGGAGCAGCCGGAGGACCTCAGTCAAGAGTGAGTCGTCTTGTCCAGTAACTAGAGTACATCCAGTGCTGCCCACAAAGCCTTGCCTGAGGTAGTGTGCATCATCGTTAGCGGGGCAAACCAGAAGGTGTTCCCTACACTACAACCATGCAGTGTTCCACTCATAACCTTACCTGAGGCGTTAAGGTTTTAAAGCATGTATGTTCAAGTTTGGGGGGCAGACTAAAAGATATTCCTACACTACAGCATCCAGTGTTGCACATAGAGCCTTGCCTATAGCAGTTGCGAGAAAGAAAACCGAAACCCATCGTAAGCTTATTAGTATTACATCTTCAATTCATAAAGCGCTCTTGATTCTGACAGAGACAAGCTACTTTGAATCGACAATCCAGCCAAGTACATTCCCTTTGTCCACTACCTTTGTATCATCTTTTTCCCGTCTTATCGTTGGATGGAACAGGCCAAGGTATGTGATGTCTGAGTCGGACCCCAGGGACGCGGTCACCGTGGTAACCAATGGTCAGGGCCTCGGAGAGAGGCCCGGTCACATGATGCATCACATGGCACATCACATGGACCAGCACCTGGGGGAATCGGAGGAGTACAGTGAAGAGTGAGTTTGATTCATAGCCTATGGTCTGTGCCTACTGGGAGCCACCTTGCAATACTTAAGATCCATGACTCAGTTTTGGACAGATAATTTCTTTTAACTAAAACCAGAAAAGGGTTAGAGGACCTGTGATTGATCTCATCATGCTGGACATCCAATCGTAAGATGAGTAATACACAGAAAGTAAAACTATACCACCAATCTCATTTACCATGGGTTATTCATTGTAAGTTGGGTTGTGATAGATCCTAGAAAGACCTCTCTCTCTTTGACTTGAATCAGGCATTTTATGATTTGTATAGGTATCTCAGCACATTCTAGTCTTGACCTTTTGTCCTGTTCTCCATCTCGGTCTCGGTCTCAACCGGGGTCATGGTCAGGGTCTTGGCCTTCATCTTGGTCTCTGCCTCAGATTCAGTCTCCGTCTCAGTCATGGTTAGTGTGGTCTTGGTCTTGATGTAGGTCTTGGTCTTTCATCTTGGTCTTGGTTTCGGCCTTGGCCTGGGTCTTAATGTCAGTCTTGGTCATGGTTTCGGCCTTGGCCTGGGTCTTAATGTCAGTCTTGGTCTTGGTTTCGGCCTTGGCCTGGGTCTTAATGTCAGTCTTGGTCATGGTTTCGGCCTTGGCCTGGGTCTTGATGTCAGTCTTGGTCATGGTTTCGGCCTTGGCCTGGGTCTTGATGTCAGTCTTGGTCATGGTTTCGGCCTTGGCCTGGGTCTTGATGTCAGTCTTGGTCTTGGTTTCGGCCTTGGCCTGGGTCTTGATGTCGGTCTTGGTCTTGGTCATGGTTTCGGCCTTGGCCTGGGTCTTGAGGTCTGTCTTGGTCTTGGTTTCGGCCTTGGCCTGGGTCTTGATGTCGGTCTTGGTCTTGGTCATGGTTTTGGTCATGGTTTCGGCCTTGGCCTGGGTCTTGATGTCGGTCTTGGTCTTGGTTTCGGCCTTGGCCGTCTTGGTCTTGGTTTCGGCCTTGGCCGTCTTGGTCTTGGTTTCGGCCTTGGCCTGGGTCTTGATGTCGGTCTGAGTCTGGGTCTTGGCCTTGGTCTTGGTCATGGTCTCGGCCTCAGTCTGGGCCTTTAAAGCATGACACACACACATGAAAACTGATTGTGGTTGATCCTCCCTCTTCACCAGCCGGGAACCACTGCTGCAGGGCAAGCTGGGTGCCCGCTACACGGGCCCCTCGCAGGAGGAGATGGAGCGGGAGATCCTGACCTCGGTCAAGGGCCAGGTCTACGCCGATGCGCAGAACCACCTCCAGCAGATCAACAACGGCAGGGAGTAGGCTAAGACTGGAGGGACGATGAGGGACGTCATTCAGGGGGGAAGGAGAGAGGAGAGGAAGTGGGGGGGAGGTCTTCTCTCCAGTGGCGTCGTCAGGAGACGGAAGACTTCTCAGAGAGTCACGGTGATGTTTCTTACCTACTCTGCTGCCGGAGTGTGTAGTGCGAATGCCTTTAGTGTATTACAATTTTTCAAGCCTTAAACTGACGTGCACAACTCTTGGACAGAGGGAAGGGAAGGATGGACATCCGGGCCGAGGGTGCAGCCAGTGGACAGACGGAGGATGGTGCAATGACAGGCAGTCGGATATATCCCCATCAGGGCTGAGGGGGTTAGTTTGGGGATAAAGGTGGGCAGAGTCTGTCCTTGAGGACTGACGATGGGTCAGGGTCCTTAAGGCAGCCGGGGCCTGACTGTAGGGCCAAGGAGGTCAGGGTGAGGGGTTGATGGTCAGAATCCCGGAACGGAGACTGTCCAAAGTGGCTCGCTTGCAGCGACTTTCGGACAGGCTGCTTCAGAGTCTAGCAGCAAAAGATCACAGAGTGCAATTTTGTTTTTCTCTTAGAGCTGTTTCTTCAAGCGAACAAGCTTTCACAAGCGCTGAAGTCTGTGCTGAATATAAAATCAAAATCTTGCGCTTTTTAAGCTATGCCAAGCAAGCATCAGTCGAAGACAATTTCGAAAGGCATTAAGGCATCCTTTTCATAAATGAGGAGGAATTTGTCATAGTTTTGTTGCTTTTCGGCAGCTCTGTGACAGAGGCCTCTGTTGGCATGTACCCCGAAGAACCCTGGCCTTTTGGCTGAAGGCACTCTCTGTCCGCGCTAACCCCCAATCAGACTTGCCTGTTTTTACACTCTTACAATTCTGCACTGCCTGATAGGAACCAATGGGTACCCACGCTGGGATTTCATAGACTAATGGAAAGGCGATTTTATTTTACCAGGACAGCTCAACCAAAGCTGTCGGGAAAAAAAAAATCATGCCTTTTTTTCTTTCTTGTGAATCTTTGTAAGCCAACTGCGTACCATTGTCACCTGGGGCATTGTTGTCTGTCTGATGCACTCAATGTCCAGCTGAAGTGTTGGTGTACTGTCAGTGGTCTGTTGTCACCTCCGAGTGGTCCGAGAAGTCACGGTCAACTTAAAGCAACCGTTAAACTCACGTTGAGCACTTTTACAAAAATCAATTAATTACAAAAAAAGAGAAGAGAAGAATTTGACAATATAAATTAATGCTGATGTTCTGATGTGACTTAAAGATAAACTACAACTGTAGTAGTCATGTATCATTCAATCTTTTATACCAGTTTTACAATTTAAAGTCGATTGGATGATCTTTTCCTTTCAAAATGGATACTGTACTCTTATTTTAAAAAAAGCCAAAAAAAAAACGCAAAAAAAAAAGTCTGGCCACTTCAAGCCCCTGTTGTTGCCGTGCTGCAGTGTAACCGTTTTAGTTTCATTTTTTGACTGAACATTTTACAGATGCTTGTAAGTAAAGTCAGAATGTCTTGAGTAAAATTGTAATCAAAGCGAACCTCATACTGTAAGGGGGAAAGGGACCTTTGGCGACTGAACACTGTGTTTTTTGTGCAAGGGTGTCAACTTATCACTGAAGAACAAAAGAGAGGGGAAGATTTTAGCATCATAACCACAGAAAAAAAGTCGGTCGGGAATCCAGTGTCCGGGGAAAACCAATCAACCAATTTGACAGCAATATCTGCCGCGCAGCATTCTTAGACATTTACTGCTAGCACATTTGAGGTAGACTTCCAGCGAGTGTATACAAGAAATATGTATGTGACACTGTGTGCCTAAACCCTGTATTAGGCCGTGTCCGAAACGGGCTTCCATGCAGAGCTACGGCTACGGCTAGTGTCTTCGCATCCCCGTGTGTTTCCGATGGAGCGAAGATCTAGCCGTAGCTCTAGACAACAGATTCGGACACGGCCTTACACATGATGATCCTTGACGCAATTGGACGGAGTGTTGAGGCCCGTTCGTTTTGCATTCCATGGGCTGTTGCCTTTCCACCGACTTGGGCTGTGACTATGACACTAAGATCTTTTCCCAAAGGTGCTGCAAGTCAAAGCGAACAAAAAGGTCTTGCACTAAGTTTGGTTGGGTTCCTGACGTTTGCTGGTCATTTCTTTTTTCTGGTTTTTTTTTTCCGTGTTGAACCTGGTTTCCCCGTTCCCAACATGAAAACAAATCACGCACACATCTGGCTGGGCTCCGGCGATCCATGCGCTGGTGCCCAACACGAAGATTGTCCGCATTGTCTGACACGCGGGAACCAGCGAGGTGGATCCCGGTATCGGCGATCCGTTCGTTGGGTCCCAGCATTAGATGCTGCGTGGTTGATCGCGGGAACCAGCGGGCAGGATCCCCGATACAGATCCGAGTCCGTGTGCAGCGGGTCTGCCAAGTTGGCCTTGCGCCTTGTGAGTATCTCCCGTAGACCCCAGGAGTGCGTGCGAACTGGTTCGATGAGACTGACAGGGACCCTCCATGCCGGCGCTGCCACTCTCTATCTTTTGACGAACTTGTAGAGGACCCGAAGTCCCGATCCCAGCAGGACTTTGCGCTCCGATGCTCTCATACTTTGTTCGAGTCCCGCCGTGGACCCGCATTCATGAGTTCTTGTGGTCTGGTACCTCCTCGTGCCCTGCAGTAGTGAATTGGAGGTGTGTATTCTTCCTTCGAGTGCCCGATCTGCGCTTTCAGATCTCGCGAACGAGTCGGGCAAAATTATTCAACCTCGAGTTCAACTCTGGTGCTCATGAGATGCTATAAATCACTCGATCCCCTGGGTACGAGTTCATGGCGCGGGGACATATAACGCGCATGCGTTTGGTGACTCTAGAGCAAGCGCGTGTGAACAGCGTCCCTCGCCAGAAGCCGACAGATAGATAGAGTTTGTCAAATAGCGGCGTGCGTTCTTGTCTTTCGTTCTTGAAGCAGGTCATGCAAAGCACTCTGGGGCTCTACTCCAAATTACAACCCTCTCGATCGCCTAAAGTGGTATCTCGGCCATAGAACGGACATTATTGTTATTCTTAAGAAGCTATTTATTCTCTATCTCTCTCTCTCTTTTTAAACAGATTTGTAATACAAAAGAGTAAATTGACAAAATGTAAATATGGCTGGGCCATTCGCATTGTAAAAAAAAGCATTAAGTTATTTTGAACCCCCAAGTATGTGATGTAAGCTTAAAAAGGTTTTAAAATGAACAGAATCGAGCAAAAAAAAAAAAAGATAAAAAAGTAATCAGTATCTTGTAAGCAAAAAAAAGTATAACGACCAAAGACATATTTTAGGTGATTTTATTTATCTTTTCTCTTTTTATAACTACAAAAGTGAACTATTCCGAACAGAGCAGCACTGAGATGTTAGTTATTATTTTGTTTTTCACTTTCCAGCCGAGTCGCAAGCTTCCAGTTTATGGTTTAATTGTACTATTAAGTTTACTGCTTTACGGACACACGTGAGCCTACCTCATAAAGTATTGATAGCGAGTGCTTTCGTTACGTATTTTAAGAAGAGTGCACGTTCTTCGTTAATAGGAGCTGGGATTACTGAGTGCGGTCCGGTAATGCCCCCGATGCTGTGGTCCCGAACCCTGGTTTGGTAGGCGGCTCTTGCGCAGATTCCTTTGTCCGTTCAATTTCCCCTCGGTTTCTCCGTCAGATACCTGATTTCCAGTCTACTTTGCCAGTCCGCTCCCGATCCCCGCCACTGATTTGGTGACCGGGTTGAAACGAGGAAACATGGGCCGATTCAACGACATCACAGCCAGACTCACTCTGACTGCTCGTGCTATTGGACAATAACTTAAGGTGCGAATTGGGCCCGTGGCACACATTTCCCCTTTTCTGTTTTTTTTGTCAGGCATTGACCAAATAATATAATTTACTTTTGAGGTCATTTTTGTTTTTATTTCTGTCTACTTGAGCCTGTGTGAGGAGAACTCGTTTTCAGGCAGTATGTTTTCAACAGGCGTGTCGCCGTGTAGAAAATAATAGTAACGCATGTCCGTAATGCACGTCCGGCTTGCGTCCTTGACATAGAAACGCGTACAATGTCCCATACGACTTTGGTAGAGCTGCGGTCCATTTCATCCAAGTCATCGTAACTTGCATTTGACGGTCAATCGCAAGACGAAGAACGGTGCACGGAAACAACATTGCCCATCCCAACCTACGATGGGTTTTCCATCGTAAGCCGAGTTACGATGCGTCATAAGGCTTTGTGAAATCCAGCCTTGATCAAATAGGTGTGTGAACGCCTAGCTTTTCACGGGTGTGAATTACGAACAAACTTGCGTTCGCGTTCATCTCTCAGTGTGTATCACATCAATACTATGGGGAATGCCAGATCTTTGCAATACATCTGCCCACGACAAGCCTTCTCATCCCCACCGTGGCATTGAAAGGCAGACTGGGACGGGTATTCTAGGATACAGAAAGAAGGCTCCACATTTTGTTTATGTATTTTCTGTGTATACCCTTGGAACTGTTGTTATTTTGCTATTTAACTTTCGGTGCCAATTCTTGTGTGACTACTGGTTTGACAAGAAGATCACGTTGCCTTCGCCGCACCCAGAACCTTGCAATAGGCCCATCTACTCAACACCTTTTAAGATGTGCCTAAAACTTTAAGCTGCATTTTGTCATAACGGATTGCATTGTGTCAACGAGTTGGCTACATTCATGAGGACGCTATGATGACCTTAAATAAGCATGTAAGCTGATGCTGAAGTTCCGATTTTCAAAGATACCCCAAATCACCGGTCTGCAATGTTTAACCGGTCGTTGCAACCACACACGTTAAGAAAAGGGGTTATTTTTGTATCTTACGTGTGGTGTGATCCGCTATTTATTATTGTTATTTTGGGGGGTTAACATTTTGCTATATTTAAGATCTAAATACTACACAGGGTTCCTTGCCTTTTTGTCTGCAGTAATATTCGGCCTTATTCAACATTATCTCTGTAGCAAATGAGTGTACACTTTCGGTCTGAATAGGGGGCGTGCCATGTGTTTTAATCATCTTTGGTGAGATATTGAATCTCTTCAATGAAAAACGCACGTGGTTGTTTATAGGCGTTGCTGTTAACAAGCCTCCCTGATTGGGCCTTGGCTGTGGCTGGATCCATGGACGCGGCTAGATTGAGTCCGGGGTTAAAAACTCTACGGAGTAGTACGGTGCCTGCCGCGGTCGCGTATTTTTTTTCTTCCAGGACTGGAAAGGCCAACATTATCATAAAGGCACGCTATTGGTTGCATTTTGTCGACGCATGGTGAATTATTCATGAAAATCATTCCAATTACCCACCCAAATCGTGATTTGAGTACATGTACGGTGTACATGTAGGCCTACAATGTGTACATGTACATGTACATGTCCAGTGTAGTCCTATATACATAATGTAACTATACAAGTGTATTCTACACCACAAGCGTGTGGTATTAAAGATGCCCGTGTGCAAAAATATCATGAATAATTCACCATGTCTGGATAGACTTGCAACCAATAGCGCGCGTTTATGTTAATGGTGGCCTTTCCCATCCTGGGAATAAAATACGCGTCCCGGTCATAACCAAGTAACTGGAATACCCATTTGCAGTGTATAATCAGCAATTACCGGGCACGCTGCGTAAACGCATCACACAGCCGAACCCCGATAACTCTTCCCGATAGTGTTTCCACCGTTCCGGCACGAGACTTCTATTGCTGGATTAAGAACTGGTCCAGCTATACTGCTTGTCGGTTGATGACCTCGACCGAATACATTGGCCATCGCGGCGAGAAATATCAATTTTTCTCTGAAAAGTGCGTACTTTGAAGCCGTTACCGATGAAGTCAGAGAGGGGCCTATGCCAGAATTGCACCCACCACACATCCATTCATACATAGTGTCTTTTTGAAGCAAACAATTCCCTTTTTTTTTTTTTTACTCTTGACGCCATCTTGTTTTGCTGAATGGAAAAGTGGACTTGCTGTTCGAGGTGTCCAATTGAAACTGTGTTATTCAAGTCTACGGTCTTTCTAATATCCGGATCGCAAACCAAATGACACATAAGAATGTTGCAGGCTAAAGGGCCGGCATGTATGTCCTGTCCTATACCAAACCTGCCCTATTCGGCAGTAACTAGTCTGTCAACCATGTCAACCTTTATCTTCCAGTCAACCACCCAACGGTTTTAATCCACCGTCTGCTCACGAACTGTTTATTTTGTGCGTGTTCCAAAAACAAAATGTCCGCCTAGTGGTAGTCTCTTTTCTTGTCTGTTTTATGGTGCTGCACATGATACTTTTTTTTTTGGGTAGTGGAGCAATAGCCGCTGCCTTCTAGCCTTAGTTCTGTATAATTTATACAAACAAAAAAATTGTTGTACAAAAGAATAATGAAGATCGAATGAGCTACGAATCAAGTCTAGAACAATTCCAAAGCGTGCAAAGGGGGTAGGTGCCTCCGTGTATATGAAATTGTGTGGGATTTAAGGATGGGCTGGCCGAGTCATCTCATTTCTTCTTCGGCTTTTCCCTACTTTCCCCTCTTAAAAAAAAAAAAATATCCCACAAATGCTACTTTTACTACAATGTATTGTTTTCTTCAAATTTGTGCGCCGTTTAAAGGTGCGCATATACATGTCTGATCTGTGTCATTCTTCTTTTTTTCGTATCTTTATGGTGCTGCACAATAGTAGGTTTCGTAGTTGAGCAATAGCTGCCGCCTTCTAGGCTTAGTTCTGTATAATTTATACAAAAATTATTGTACAAAAAAAATCATAATAAACGAATGAGCCACGAATCAAGACCTGGAGGGTTGCGGCTGCGTGCAAGATGGTTCCTGTCCCTGTTTTTGCGTGTTTGGAAGTAACTCTTAGAATGAAGAAACGAAGGCCACCATCTAAGGGCTGGATATAGCTCAGATGGAAGAGCACCGGTACGTTCATCCAGAGGTCTCGGGTTCAAGTCCCGGTCCAACGTTTTCTTTGGCAATGTTTAAATTTGTTCAAACGTTCCCAGTCTTGTTTCCCCTTTGTTTGTTTGACGGATTGGAAAAGCTGCATTCACTTTGTGCATGGAGGTAGAGAGGGATGATCCACGAGCTGCCCTAGCCAGGCTTATAATTGGTTGTTTGCATCTGAATGAAAGCGGGGGCGTGATCCCTGGAGATATACGGCAGTTAATAGTGGAATTGCTTCTGACTGGCGCCCCCGCCCCGGCAAAGACTATAAGTTGACTATTTTGGGAAGGCCACCATTTAAAGCCCCTACACAACATTGGTAAGATCGAAAAACAGAAATGTTCACAGATTTACATGAATCTTATACAATTTGAAGATGGTTATAGTAGAAACCTCTCACTGAAATATTTCTGCCTAAAATGTTGTAATTTGGGAGAAATGAGTAAAAGAAATAGTTTACGTCTCACCGAGATCTAAACTATTTTTGGGAACAGTACGGCGTTGAATGCTGCATTTTCGCGAAACAAATGAAGCGGTTTTCACGATTTTATCGATACTCTGTTGGCGGATTGAGCTGAAATTTTCACAGGTGTGCTATTTCATGCATAATTATGTTGGATCAGACAACGTATGGATGCTTTTCTTTGACCTCGACCAATGTTGTGTAGGGGCTTTAAGGAGGCATATTATATGCGTCACGACGTATGACACTTAACCACCATGGCTAAGCTATAAGTGCGCATGTGCAAAGCCAGGTTTTGCTGAGGCCTCCCCCAACCCAAACAACCTTAATCCTAACCTTAACCCTAATCCTAATCCTAACAACCCTAAAGCTAACCCTAATCCTAATCCTAACTCTATCACTAACGCTAACCCATCCCAAACTCTAACTCTATAACTGTAACGCCCTAAGCCTAACCTACGCTGGTTTACTAAACACGTCCTTGTATAGTTCCCACACAATTTACGTGGTACCAGCATAGCACGACGGTGGTTGAGCGTCATATGTCGGTCCTGTTATATATCTCATCTAAGGGCTGGGTAGATCAGATGCTCGGAGTCCACTCGGACTCGGACTCGGGGGGGGGGGGGGTAGAGACGAGTGGAATCCGACTGTGCCCACCGAGCTGCCAGCCAGTCAGCACAGTTGCGTGTTCGCATCGGAAGGCCCGTTGAAAGCCGACGGCAGGCTGACTCACGCACAGTTCGGGAGACAATTTATTTTTCCTCCAAGGCTTAAATCAAGCGGACATGTTTCCCCTGCTTGTTATGTCAATGTTGATTCTCATGTAGCCTACAGGCGGGAACCGCTGCACCAAAACAATCGTCTGCAGCCCCACGCCCATCGTCGACTCACGTCATCGCCATAACGGCATCGCGCGTGAAAAAAAAAGGTTTGCCACGAATAATCAAAACATCACAAAACCGTTGAAGCGGAACAATGTATGGGCGGCCATTATGATAGCTCACTGTGACGTTCTATTGCACGAGGGTTGTTAAAAGTTGTCTGTTTGTTGTACGACGGTGATATATACGCCCAAATTTCGCGCAACGCTGGGTCATGCCGTGTTTGGATGCAGGGGGGGGGCCTTTTCCCAAACGCAGTGGCTGTTGTTACGGCAGTCGTCCATGTGGTTCCCTGACTTCACAGTATTTGTCTGGACGTTTAGCTCTTGGAACCAGACTATCAGCTAATAGACTGGTTCAACCAGCCTGCAATGCTGAACAAATACTGTGAAGTCAGGGAACCACACGGACGACTGCCGTAACAACAGCCACTGCGTTTCCCAAAACCCGGCTCGGGTTTGGACTCCAGCTTTGTCTCCATTTTCTTTTCGTCCATTTCAAAATACAAGCCATTGAAATAATGAGGCTTTAAGATTCGGTGTTGGAGAAGCATATCCCTCTGTTTTGATATGACAACCAAAGCTTCAACTTCGACGTATGTTTCAGCCGTCGTGCTATGCCCTTGGGCGCGGCCTATATTACATGAAATTATGAACGAAATACATGAATCAAAATATGAAAACCCTAAATGGACCCCCCCCCCCCTTGAAACAGACTGGTCAATTGTATGTATGTTTTTATATGTGAAGTATAGTTTATAAGCTATTAGTGCCAAATTTGAAAGCATTTGGGTGACATACACATAAACCAAGCAGGAATACTGCGGCTTATACTACAGTATAGACCTAGAGCTTTGGACTAAGCACGTCCCTTAAAAACTGACCCAAAACGCTTGGTCTCCGGTCACCACCCGTAAACAAAAACGGATTTTTCTTTTGTATTTAATCAAATCCGCCATTCCACGGAATGACCCATAGGCCTAAGTCAAAACGATCTCTGCTCGTATCCTACAAAGGCATTCGCATTATGGAAGGAAAGTCGAATTACTGGAAGGTCGTATAGCCTATGCGCTCGTGCACTTATTAGAAGTTGCCTTTCCTTTGTCGACGTGAGTCGTGACTTCGTCGCCCAACTTCGTAAACAGGGTTTTGCGGGGTCTTTTTTCCAGTTCGCGCTTCGTTGACGATTGCCAACCCACACACTCAGTCGGTTCCCATCGCGCCCCGGTGTACGTGTGTGCGCCCATTCCAGAACTTGGCTGTGTTGTTGTTGAGTCGAAAGCGAGGATAGCACCCCCCCCCCCCTCCATCACATCAATGCACGCAGAGGTCAGACCAAAAAATAAAATGAAAAAAAAAAAACAGCCCCAAAATTCCCTTTGTCCGCACCCAGCGGACCGTCCGCATCTACGACAAAAGGGGCCTACACCCATTTCATTTTCAACTTAACTCTGACTAATGCAGAAGGCATTGCGAGCCAGAGTTTCGGAAGTCTTTGGCATGGAGTGTACGACTCTGGCGGGCTGATAACCACAATCACCTTTCTCCAATCCGATCGTTAAGAGTGCGAGCGTGTGAAACTTATAACCGGTGAGACTTTTCGACCATCAACTTATTTCGCGACATCCACCGCGAAGAAAAAATGGCGGTTCCGCTGGGGCTGAAGCGCGCCTTCGTCCTCGGCTGCTGGCTGGTGTCGCTGCGACCCGCCCTCGCGTTTCCGACGGGCAGCCCGCTCGCTGTCTGCACCACCATGATGCCGGTGCACATGGATGCGTCAACTGGCCAGCCGTTCCAGCCCCAGACAACTGGCGATCCGTTCACGCTCGGCCGCAGTTCTCCCACCTACAACACCAACGGAGAGGTGACCGGTAAGTTACTGGGTGGGGTGATTATCCTCATCGCTCCCCGGGGGGAAATGACTCCGGACTCGGTCGCGGCAACTCCACCGGGTTTGTCAGTTCGGGCTGTCTTTTGCCGGTCCCGGTTGATAAGTGGTGATGCTGGGTAATGGTGATGAGATTGAGAATGGTGATGGTGATGATAATGGGGGCGATAGCGGTGGAGACGGTGGTGATGATAGAGGTTATAGTGGTGGTGGTGGTGGTGGTGGTGATGATAGAGGTTATAGTGGTGGTGGTGGTGGTGGTGATGATAGAGGTGAGAGTGATAATAATGATAGAGATGATAGTGATGGTGATGGTGGTGATGATAGAGGTGATAGTGATGGTGATGGTGGTGATGATAGAGGTGATAGTGATGGTGATGGTGGTGATGATAGAGGTGATGGTGATGGTAGGGATGATAGAGGTGATGGTGATGATAATGATAGTGATGGTGGTGATGATAGAGGTGGTACTGATGGTGATGGTGGTGATGATAGAGGTGATAGTGATGGTGATGGTGGTGATGATAGAGGTGATGGTGATGGTAGGGATGATAGAGGTGATAGTGATGATAATGATAGTGATAGTGGTGATGGTGGTGATGATAGAGGTGATGGTGATGGTGGTGATGATAGAGGTGATGGTGATGGTGATGGTGGTGATGATAGAGGTGATGGTGATGGTAGGGATGATAGAGGTGATAGTGATGATAATGATAGTGATAGTGGTGATGATAGAGGTGATGGTGATGGTAGGGATGATAGAGGTGATAGTGATGATAATGATAGTGATAGTGGTGATGGTGGTGATGATAGAGGTGATGGTGATGGTGGTGATGATAGAGGTGATAGTGATGGTGATGGTGGTGATAGAGGTGATAGTGATGGTGATGGTGGTGATAGAGGTGATAGTGATTGTGATGGTGGCGATGATGTTTCAAATTGTTATTTCACGACCGCTCTCCATATGGTTTGTACTTCAGTTTCTGGGGTTGTTTTTGCCATTGTTGTTGTTCTTGTCGTTAAACGAATCTGTGTTTTTGTGGCGTTATACACTCGACATTACACAACAGCCCCTCACGCGCGTCACATTTTTGGGATCTTCTACCAGGGCACCGCCCTTGAGACGAGGAGCAGCCACCGTACGCAACGCTGTGCCAAGTTCATTTCACTTCGCTATCATTATCCCCTTACTACTGTGCTCCACGGGCGAGTGGTTTCGCTTGCTACGCACATTATACAGTCGCCCAGAACCAGCGTGAGAACAGGGTGCCAGTTGGTGGCTTATTTGTTAGCCCATACAAAGTCGTTTACCCGGATATGCTTTATCAACGGCCAACCTTGAAACGCCATTATGCGCAAACCCTAGTCCAATTCCGTGTTGGTCCGATGGTATTCGACTCGACTTATTCTGATTCCATCACGCTTACTTTTCATCCTCTTCTTCAAAATGGAAGATTTTTATATCTACATCGAGATCATCACCAATCGTGCACTTTCAAGGCCCTATACAACATTGGTAAAGGTCAAAGGATTGCCACAATTTGTGTGTTAAACCATAAAACATTCTAAAAAAGCAATACTGTGAAGGTTTTCAAGCTCAATCTGAGTAAGTAGAAAAATGCCTTTGAGAAAGGTCCTGCTAGGATCGAAACGTCAGGCCCACTAAATTTTAAGATTTACATTTCGGTAATTTTAGTCAGTAAGCAGTTTGCAACATTTTTGTATATCACCTTAAGTAGAAAAATGCAGAAAACCGTTAGGATTTGCGCACCGTTCTGTAGTGTAAGAAATAGTTTGTTATTTTTAACTTATTCGCGAATTTGTCGATGTTTGAGTGAAGATTTTTAGGAAAAGTACAGCATCCCAGACCGTAAGATTTCAACATGATAAATCTACCATGACCATCTACAAACTGTGTAAAATAGAAGGAAATATGTGGACATCGAAGGTTTCCCTATCTTCCCGATGTTGTATCGGGCCTTTAAGATTATTTAGCGTGCACCTGCGTTTCTATACGCTGACATCAAACCGAGCGCCTCATTCGGAACAAAATAACGATCGAGTTTACATGGAGTACATGAAAGATCAACCATCTATATGGGAAGTTTACCCCTTTCAAAGAATTTGATTTTATTAACAAATTAATTAGCCTTTTAGAAACTAATTCTTCCAAACTATTTCAAATCAATTTAATCTATGTATGATATAATTAATAAGTATTTTAAAAGAAAACAAAATAGTGGAGATTTTAAGCACGAAATGAAACATTTTGTATCCGTAAGTCATTTTCCGTGCTCAACGTTTGTACTCACCTTAATATGAGAATAAGTAGTGGATAACAAACATCGACTTGTACGTTCGTACAGGCGTAGCTCCTGCCACAACAACAACACTTGCTGAAAAATCGCCTTCACTTAATTGGCAATGCACTGCGTGGACCTGAGGTGCCTCTTGCTGCCTTCATGAACCCACAAACCTCAGAACCCTTCCGACAGGGTGGAAGCCTGCAGTGCGCCGCACCTACACAATTATCAGAGATCATAGACGACCTCAATGCCATCGGCCTCCAATACGACCAGGCCGCTCGAGCTGTCCAGGATCGGGCTGGATGGCAAATAAAGATAATTTCTAACATTGCAGAAACCCGCGGTCACAACGTCTCGGGCCGAGTTCGGCCGGAGTAGCGTCAATATTATAGGCCTATGTAGTGAGTTTCATCAGATGATATATTTTTGTTATACTTCATAGACCAAAAAAACCGTCCGCTGTTGACATAGACATCTGGATTTGACTTTACATAATTATACCCTATCTTGCACCAAACAATGGCACAACTCGGTAATATGCGGTTAATATGTTCACGGAGAATGGCGTCTAGTTTGAAACAAAAGATTCCTGACTCGGATGGCTATGAGGAAATTCATTTCCAATTAGGTTGGACTGATACGTGGGTCCTGCGTATAAGCATTGGCCTTTGAAAAACCTGAGAAAAAAAATAGGAGAAGGTATACATTATTATCAACGAGTTAAACACAGGAAATAAACATGACATACCCCCCAGGTAACATATGGGATTTAACTGGAGTGAACCTCATCTACATTGGAAACCTGGCTCCACGCTGTTGTGCCTTAGGCTTGTCACAGTCCAGTCGTTACCAATCAGGTACACACACGAAAACACGGCATAAATGGACCGGTTTTGAAATATCATTCCGTGGTTTATATACGCCATCGCGTTGTTATGCTTCGCTGGCCCAACTTGGCGTGTGTAGGCATCCCCCCCCCGCAAAACAAAGCCACTTGTAAAAGCAACCCTTGTAAAGACACGTCGGTTAAAGGTATATCGATATGAATGAACCATTGACGCCAACAAGTCCTTTCAAAGGGGTGGGCGTAAGTATCCTAGTTTACACAGAGGGTTGACTAGGTCCTACCGTACTTTATTGTTGAATCTTTTTAGGGGAAAGTTTGGGTTGGCTGCAGCATAACGTACAATACCGAACTGAATGCCCATGGACATAAACTCAGCGCGGATTGTAAAGCACCTCGGATGGTTATTTTCGTGAAAAAAATACTTCGTGTCACCCTTCTACTGTATCTGGTATACTGTTACTCAGTCAGTCGCCATGAGAATTTGGCCACGTGCATGTTCATCTTAACATCGCTGCGAAAACCGCTTTCCCTTCGCCTGGTTTATGCACGTAGGCCATAGGCCCTATACCACTACTCGCGGTTAGTGGCATTCGTCGTTGCCTGTCAGAAAAAAAAATGGCCGTTCTCATTAAGGAAATCAACGTGAAGAACAGAGCTCAAAGGGAATACACTCAATCCCCTGTTGAAGATGTTTTCAGAGCGCAGCTAATTCTCATTGCACCGGGTGCGCTTCCCCGTGGAAAACCCGTCACTCGTGCAGTCGTTAGTACGACTTCCATGACGCCTTTGAAATGCGGCAAATAAATGTGGGTTTTCTTTGTTTTCGAAACCACGACCAGAGCTTAGAATCAGCTTTTGCCTATATTTTTTTCTTCTGACACTGAAGAGAAAAACAAAATTTACATGCGCCCGTAAATGCACAGAATACAATAGATGACGTCAATGAAGCTCGCCAATGTTGGCCTACGTTTTGGAGTTGTACCGTAGGCCCCAACCTCTGCCGTTGATAATGATTATGGGACGGGAATGTTAACTAATTACATGGAACGGGAGTAAAGTGTCGTGTGGCACGCGCCAAAATGGACGCCCGAAGTGTCCTTAAGATCATTCTGGCGCAGGAGCGGCACCTGCCCGTGAAAGCAGCCCAGTTGAGAGATTCTCCAAATCGACAATAGTTAAGACTCCGTTTTTGTATCCTTGTGGAGACATTGCTTTGTTCTCGTGCTCTATACAACCGTGCGAGAAACGATGTTTAAAAAAATGCTCCCATTTCAACCACATTCACTTTCCTTGGTAAAAAATTGAACCGTATGTCCCTTATATATAACGCTTCAATTTGCGACGAATTTTTACCCATCACAAAAAACACTGTTTTTGCGTTATTTCCAAATACCAGTTTTGTGAAAACCTTTCCCTGTGGGGACCTATTCAACCTATTGGACTAAGGCCCTTTTCCCAAACCCGGCTTAGGCTTCGGCTCCGGCTTTGTCTCTATTAATCAGAAGCTGAAAACACAGGTTGGAGTTCTTTGTTTAAGTTGAAGCTTTGGATTATTTTTCAAGACGCAGTATAACATTAAAAAACGAAGCCAAAGTCCTCCCATTGTCACGCCTTGTACTATAAAATGGATGAAATAAATGGAGACAAAGCCGGAGCCTGAGCCTAAGCCGGGTTTTGGAAAAGGGCTCAGGTCTCCGCAAGGCACTATAGATTGGCGCCCTCTGGAGTGATCACACAGAACCGGTCGCAATGAGGAGTTTTCAAAATGCCGTCCCATTGGTCAGAATGCAGCTGGAATGCCATCGGAGCAGAGTGGGGGAGGATTTAGAATGCAGTCAGAATGTTCAGAGTGCACCTCGAATATGTGACCCGGCACAGCATAATGAGGTATAAACCCCACTCTTGAGATTTTGAGATTTTCCAATGATGTGAAAGAGTATACCATTAGCTTTCAAATGATATCAGAATTACTTCCGTGTGAACTTTGTTGTAAATAGTACAAGGGGACTTCGCTCGTTCATTTGGTACCAGACACAATATAGCAGCACCATTCTAACTCCTCGAAAGCGGCCATTCAAAAAAGGCAGGAACTTTACATTTTCATGAAAACAGTACACAAACACTCCCCCGAAATCCTCGTTTTTTCAACATTTTAGAGACGGATTTCGGAAAAATCCTTTAGAGATAATATCCCCCAATACATTAACTTTCCGAAAATACAAAAAAAAAAAATTGATTTTTTTTTTTTTATTGATTTTTTGATCGAATTGAGAAGATACTTTAACTTCAGGCGTTGTTTACACGAAAAGTGTTTTGGTGGGATATTCCTCATGTCGCTGTGCCGGGTCACATAAATTATATCCAAGGATATGCAAGAAATGTTCAATCCGACGCCATTCTCGTCCTCTAGTGTGACACTCAGAGACACACTGATCCGTCTGTTTCTTCAGTAGTAGACGAGAGACACCGGGCTATCCGAGATGTTATTTACCGATGCCCATAGGAAGCTTGTAAGACCTTAAGGTGTCAATCTGTCTGATACATTTTGGTGGTGCACCAATTCAAACTGTCGTTATTAACGACGACAAAGGCTTTCGTATACGCGAATGTATTTTTTGTGCGCAGGGAAAAAAAATGTAATTTGATACTGGCTTGGCCCCACTCGACTTATGGAAGTCTGAAAAAATGTTTCTCGTCTGGTTTTTTTAAAAGAGCACGAGGAGAAAGAGGGTCTTTTGATTTTTTACGTGCTTTATTTGTTTTCAAAATAGCCGCCATTTTTAACTGTCCTACAACCATTAGTGTTCCCACTTTCCAAAGGCACTTTTAAAATGAAAGTTTTTCAAGAGAACTTAAAATTAGGCAGTGTCATTTGCAGCATCATCAATAGTGTTATTGCTTTAACTGATGAATTGGTGGACATTGTCGTTGCTTTTTGCTGCAAAAAAAAAACCCAAATCCATTCGGCCCCCAGCAAGGAAGCGGACAGGGCTAGGTACAAATGTGCTTTTTGTCTTCCCCTATTTATCACCGCATCTTAGTGCTTTGCACGGATGCCTTCTGAAGAAAAAAAACGCAGAGTTCGGACGCGATTCTAACTCACATCTCGTGCTTTCTCGTGCAGACGTCATATCCGCGAGAGCCGCCTTCAATCTTATAGTACACGCCGAGGGCACTGGCCAATAGCTCTCCTTCATTTACTTTGCCCGCGCTACATTTGTACAGCAAAAGTTGTCCGATCGTTTAGTGAGTGTATCTGTCTTGTGCTGCGCCGCAATATAACAGCTGTTAAGTGTTATTAAAGTATTACAAACCCGGTAGATGTCTCAGATCATCAGATACTTATCTGCTTGCAGTCCCATACATCCATAATTTATGGGGTGAGCGGGCTTTCTCCCATGCTGGTCCTACCTTGTGGAATGTTCTTTGTCAGGAAGTCCGTAGTATGTCCTCCATATCGGATTTCAAATCCTCTCTCAAAACATATTTGTTCGATCATAGTTTTCCTAATTAATAGTATATGTAGTCTTTTCTTTGATTCTGTATAATGTTGTTAAGCGCCTTGAGCGTCTTTGCAGACGGATTCTGGCGCTCTAGAAATGTCCGTTATTATTATTATTATCATTATTTCAAGTAATAAAAGGCGATGGACTGATTGCGCGACCAATGTTTACATGCCATCACGTGACTTATAGTGGGTATGTTTTACATATCATTTAGTGCAGAACAGTGGAAGTGGAAATGAGCAAAGAAGACTATCGTGTTGTCCACTTTCTATATACTTTGTATAAATTATTTCCATTGCTGCTCTGTGCCAATACACCGAATGCGCGACCACTGTTTACATGCCACTTATAGTGGGTATTTTTGCATCTCATTTGGCACAGAGCAGCGATGGAAATGTACAACGAAGAATGTGGACAATATGATAGTCGTGTTTGCTCATTTCCACTCCTGTTATGCACATAATGAGGTAATAAAAAAACACTATAAGTCACGTGAGTGCATGGTAAACATCGGTCGCGCAATCAGTCTATTGAGATGAAAAAATACCCACTATTCGTCACAGTGGTTGCGCAATCGGTGTATGCTGCCTTGATAATACGGGGTGGGGCATTCGCATTACAACGAATTGGTTGCAGCTGCGGTTGAAGGATGACATTTGTAGGATACTTAAAAGTCAGTAGGGTTTCAACGGGGTCTTTCAGCCTTTTCTGCTGTAAAGGGTAACAAACATTTTGTTTTTTGCATCTGAATGAAACCGGGGCGTAATCCCTGAACATAATCATACGGCACTTGGTTGAATGCTTCTGACCGTATGATTTAAAGTGTCGCAGGGGAAAGAATTGTGAGACTAGCCACGGGAGTGGGGCTGCGTTCAGCAAGTGAAAGTCCGTCCTTTGTCACCTTCGGATTCCGCCCCCTTTATTTTTTTTGTATAGCGTCTCAGTGATTTTTTTTCTGCGTGCTGAGGCTTTATGACTTTTCCATGATCTTATTAGGCACATTTTGGCACCAATTTTATTAAAATTGGAGGTGCCGTTCTCTGACAATGAAATTTTTTTCAGGGCCATGGTATAGTTTGACGGAAATGTTTCCATTGACTTACACTAAATAAAAACATAGCATCCGAAGTGCGTAGTGTATTTTTTGTAAGGAATTACTTTACATAATTATCTCATTAATTTTGCTGTATGCAATTATTGGCTCTTCGTGTTTCATTATCATTGTAAAACTTATGCAAATTGTGGAAATACAATTTTAAAAAACATAGGAAACTCAATAAAAAATATGAAATTCAATAAAAAGAATTACTGAAAACATGAAAAAAGCCAAAAGAAAATTAAAGAAAATTAAAGAAAATTGAAAAGAAAATTAGAGATGAAGGTCAAATCTACAATTTGCAGTACAGCTACAAGACGTGATAAACTTTTGGGCGTTGAATTGTTCCCCTCGAAAGTGAGAGTTTTTTGCACTGCGTTCTATCTATGTGAGCTAGAATGAGTGTTCTTACACCCATCGTGGATTTCATGTTCGACCTGTCTCCCCCTGCCTCCCACCCCCCCCCCCCCCAGTGCGCATCCAGACCAATGTCGGGGCGGAGCCCCTCCGAGGATTCGTTCTCCAGGGCCTGGACGCGAACGACAAGCCCGTGGGCCGATGGTCCTTCTTCGACGCCGCCATAGCCCGCTCCTTCTCGTGCGTCACCGAGGGCAGCGTCCTTCCCCAGGATCAGGACACTGTCACCCACACCAGCAGCGATGCCAAGGTGGCCGACATCGTGTTCAGATGGATGGCCACCGCCAACCACGGCCCCGTCAGGTTCTAGTACGTATCGGCTCCCGTTTCTAGCTCTTGGGGGAGGGAGGGGGGTATTTTGTGCTCAGCATTGAAAGTCGGGGATATTTAATTCATTGTTATAATTCCTTGTGACTTTGTTGTCTTCCACTGATTTTTTTTTTTAACCTAACGGGGAATGAAAGCGGAGCTTGGGCTGTCAAAGCAGACGTGGGGGTTAATGGGTCTGATTAGACTCGAAGGTCTGCCTGGTTGGAAGCGCAATGTGGCAAGTCTGCAGGGACGCCATGTCTGCCATCTCCTTCTGCTTGGAGAAGAGCCGGTGTCGTGGCTCAGCGTTTCCCCGTGTTGCTAAGCGTGGAAAGCTTGAAGCGACCTCCTGAACGCATTCGTGTGCGCACCGTCAATAACTGTCCGACCCCAGCAGTCTCAAGAGTGACGGGCAGAAGAAGCGCGCACACTGGCCCAAACGTTGAGTTACCGGCTCTTTTCGGGCCCACGAGAAACCGATGACTCGCGTGGTGTCACCGGAAACTATCCGCACTGAGTTGATGCTCCAGCAGACTTTGGTGCCTAACCAACTATGGAATCTTGAGCCGGAATCTTGGCCGAAAGCCCTGGTTGCAACACTAAAATTGGGCAGAAATATCAGCGAAGGGGAAACATAAGTTTGGTAACAGCATTTCGATTCCCACTTTCTAAGAAAAAAAACCCCAACTTTTAAAGTTTCAGCAGTGTGTAAATTGCGAATGGGAGCAAGTCTCACTAGTTTGATTTGCATTTTTATCACAGCTTGCGGATTTTTTTTTTTGTATAATGATTCAACTGATGAATTTGTGTTCTTCTTGTCATGCCTTCCAACTGCCTGCCTATGACTTCCAACTGGGGTCATGATGCATCGTCTTCCAATGAACCATATCCGTGGGTTGGGATAGGAACACACAGAAGCACACTCAGGACACGGGTGTACTAAGCCTATAACTCACGAACTGAATTGGGTTTGGTTTTGTTTCCGCAGCGCCGTTGCCCTCCAACAACAGTCGACCTTTTGGCTGATGACCAGCGGAACTCTGGATTTTAGTAAGTTTGAAAGAGCCTTAATTGTCTTGCCAGCCTGTTGTATAAAGGGTTGCAAAATATAGGCTCCACATTTCCATAGAGGGCTTTAGTGAACAATAGCCGGTGCAGTGTTGCCAGGCTCAAATTCTAAACTAGATCTGCGTGGTGCCATCAATGGTCCACGGTTCCCTCGAATGTAGGTTCTCGCTTACAAGCACAACCTATAAAATGGACGCATTGATGACTGCACTGTGGATGTATGTACCCCTTGTTGAAATCTGGTCACTACTGGAAGATGGCACTGTCGACTCACAGGAGGGCACTATTTAGTGACTCATTCGGGTGTATAAGAGTTAAGGCTTTGCATGGGTGAATCAATATAGGAAGGTTTGCTGTGACACCATGTATAAGGTATCTTAAAGAAGAGGTGTGGTTCTGAAAAGAACCTGAGTGGTAACTCGACGTTCAAACCAGTTAAGCTCTGGCCAGTCTGCTCCTGATGACGGCCAGAGCATACTGGTCTGAACGTCGAGTTACCACTCAGGTTCTTTTAAGAACCACACGTCTTCTTTAAGAGACCTTTTACATGGTGTCACCGCAAACTTTCTTATATTGATTTGGGTGGCTCTTCTCATAACAGAAGGCATATGATAGTGCACACTTGCCCATAGGTTGCATGGAAGATACGGAGGACCTCCCGGTGCAAGTATGTATGTGACCCGGCACAGCATAATGAAGAATAACCCCCACTTTTGAGATTTTGTGATTTTCTAATAATGTGAAAGAGTATACCATTAGCTTTCAAATGATATCAGAATTATTTCCGTGTGAACTTTGTTGTAAATAGTACAAGGGGACTTCGCTCGTTCATTTGGTACCGAACACAATATAGCAGCACCATTCTAACTCCTCGAAAGCGGCCATTCAAAAAGGCAGGAACTTTACATTTTCATGAAAACAGTACACAAACACTCCCTCGAAATCCTATTTTTTTTCAACATTTTAGAGACGGATTTCGGAAAAATCCTTTGGACATATTATCCTCCAATACATTAACTTTCCAAAAATACAAAACAACAAAAATTGACTTTTTAATTGAATTGATACTTTGACTTCAGGCGTTGTTTACTCAAAAAGTGTTTTGGTGGGATATTTCTCATGTCGCTGTGCCGGGTCACATAATATGCAATTTTTTTTTTTTGGGGGGGGCATCGGTTACCCATAAACAGTGCGACATGTAGGCCTAAGCACGCACTATTGCTAGAATCCCCCATTTCACGTTGGTCTATATGTTGCTCGTAACTCTGGATGAGACAGACATACCCTTTGTAGGCCTATTATCCAGGCGTCTATCTAGTCGTACATATGGAGCGTCAACGCAACTGTATGAACTGGTTTTTTAGTCAGTGTTCTGTTTGTTTGAAATGCAGGTGCCTGTGCTTTCAACGATTGTCAGAATAACGCCATTTGCTCCACAATATCGAATGTCATCGGGGCCACCTACATGTGCATCTGCACGCCCGAATTCACAGGAACCCACTGTACTGACCCAAGTGAGTACCTCGCGGGACAGCAGGCAAAATACGGTGTCTTCATTTGAAGTCTTGACTGTTTCCAGAGGACAAATACTGTTCGGCAAGACGAAGGCCGACCATTTGGTGGGAGCACCCATCGCATTATGGTTGGGCTTCGGGTGACTTTGTGTATAGAAGATAATGTGCACCAGCATGCAAAATATGTGCTCTGGTAAATGATTTGGCACTGGCCAGCATATAGGTATGGATCAGTCGTTTAGACCTAATGATAATCAATACAGAAAATCAGTAGTCGGGTCTATAGTGTGTACTCTGTAACATGAGTGTTCTCATGAACATGAAGATTCTGGATTCCAACAGCCCAGCTTGCTGTTTGCGATGTGGCTTGTGTACCGGTGATGTAAAGCCGACATTGTGTATTATTTGCATATTGGTGGTTACTTTGTGCACAAAAGAGCTACATTTGCATTATGATGCGTAGAAATTCAGAACATCGCATGCAGGTGGAACCACAAATAGCCCACCTTGAACTCATTTTTATCATTCATAAACGTATATGTTGGAATTACAGACACCTGTTTGAGCAACAACTGTGAAAATGGTGCCGTTTGTACACTGGCGTCTAATGGCTTAGGAGATGCCTACACTTGCGAGTGTCCACCGGGATTTATAGGGCGCTACTGCACAACACCAGGTATGCAACTTATGTTCTTGTGCTTGGGTGTTTATATCGACTGCTCATTTCTGAAATGTTCTGACATTGAAGTGTAGATTCAGAAACTTGCTGAATTAATTCATGTGTCTACCTTTTTGTGTTTTCATTTCGGCTATACATGGTGGCGTGCAGGAATTCAAAACAGCTCAGGTAGAACCACAGGACGGTGGCCCACCTAGTTTAACTTTGCTCCAAATACCTTTCTATCATTCATAAACGTTTTGTATGTTGGAATCACAGATGCCTGTTTCGACAACAACTGTGGAACTGGTGCCGCTTGTACACTGGCGGCTAATGGCTTAGGGGATGCCTACACGTGCTTGTGTCCACCGGGATTTATAGGGCGCTACTGCACAATACCAGGTATGCAACATATGCCATTGTGCTTGGTGTGTCATTTACTTTTCATTTCTGAAATGTTCTGACATTGAAGTGTAGATTTAGAAACTTGCTCACGGTGGAAACGGTGCCGTTTGTATCTTGGTTGCTAATGGCTTATTAGGGGATGCCTACAAATGCAATAGTGTGCACCGGGATATATAGGGACCTACTGTGCAACATACAGACTTGTGCTTGGTGTTTTCTGTTGGCGTTTCATTTCTGAAATGCTTTTGACGTTGTAGTGAAGATTCAGAAGCTGAATCAAGTGTATCATGCATCCGTCCACCCTTGTGTGTTTTCACTTCAAATAATACACGGTAGCGTGCAGAAATTCAAAACAGCTCAGGTGGAACCATAGGACGGTGGTCCACCTGGTTTCATAAACGTATTGTATGGTGGAATTACAGATAACTGTTTCGACAACAGCTGTGGAAATGGTGCCGTGTGTACACTGGCGGCTAACGGCTTTGGGGATCCCTACACGTGCATTTGTACATCGGGATTTACAGGGCGCTACTGCACAACACCAGGTATGCAAGATATGTACTTGTATTTGCTGTGTCTGTTGACGTTTCATTTCTGATGGAATGCTTTGACATTTTAGTCTGCATTCAGAAGCTGTATTAAATGTATCAAGCGTCCGTCCACCCGTTTTCAGTTACACAGTCATGATGGCGTGCAGAAATTCAAAACAGCTCAGGCGGAACCAAAAAAGGTGGCCCACATGGTTTGACATTGATTGAAATACCTGTTCATCACTTGTAAGAAATTCAAAACAGCTCAGGTGGAACCATAGGACGGTGGTCCACCTGGTTTCATAAACGTATTGTATGGTGGAATTACAGATAACTGTTTCGGCAACAGCTGTGGAAATGGTGCCGTGTGTACACTGGCGGCTAACGGCTTTGGGGATCCTTACACGTGCATTTGTACGTCAGGATTTGCAGGGCGCTACTGCGCAACACCAGGTACGCAGCACTCTATGGTGGTCAAAGTTGACATGAAATCAGAAATGGAGGTATCTCTGGCAGAAATAATAGTCCTCTCTATTAGTCGACAAGTCAAATCTGAACCTTGCACGTCATGCAACAGTCTGGCTTGTGTTTCGGGGTTTCTTTTGACTTCTCATTTCTGAAATGCTTTGAAATTGCCGAGAAGATTGAGACTTCGTACTGTGTAATGTTTTGGCATTGTAGACTAAGTGTAGATTCAGAAACTTGCTGAATTAAATGCGCCATGCCGTCATGCGTCCACCCTTTGTTCACTTCAAGTACATAGATTGCAGAAATTCAAAACAGCTCAGGTGGAACCAAAGGACGGTGGCCCACCTAGTTTAACTTGAAAAATACCTTTCTATCATTCATAAACGTTTTGTATGTTGGAATTACAGATGCCTGTTTCGGCAACATCTGTGGAAATGGTGCCGCTTGTATCTTGGTTGCTAATGGCTTAGGGGATGCCTACACATGCAACTGTGCACCAGGATACATAGGGACCTACTGTGCAACACCAGGTATGCGCAACATACAGACTTGTGTTTTGTGTTTATGTTGACTGCTCATTTCTGAAATGTTCTGACATTGAAGTGTAGATTTAGAAACTTGTTGAATTCATTGTATCATGTGTCTACCTTTTTGCGTTTTCACTTCAGCTACACATGGTGGCGTGCAGAAATTCAAAACAGCTCAGGTGGAACCAAAGGACGGTGGCCCACCTAGTTTAACTTGAAAAATACCTTTGTATCTTTCATAAACGTTTTGTATGTTGGAATTACAGATGCCTGTTTAGGCAACAGCTGTGGAAATGGTGCCGCTTGTATCTTGGTTGCTAATGGCTTAGGGGATGCCTACACATGCAGTTGTGCACCAGGATATATAGGGACCTACTGTGCAACACCAGGTATGCGCAACATACAGACTTGTGTTTTGTGTTTATGTTGACAGCTCATTTCTGAAATGTTCTGACATTGAAGTGTAGATTTAGAAACTTGTTGAATTCATTGTATCATGTGTCTACCTTTGTGCGTTTTCACTTCAGCTACACATGATGGCATGCAGAAATTCAAAACAGCTGAGGTGGAACCAAAGGACGGTGGCCCACCTAGATTAACTTTGCTCCAAATACCTTTTTATCATTTATAAATATATTGTATGTTGGAATCACAGATAACTGTTTTGTCAACAACTGTGGAAATGGTGCCAGCTGTTCGGCGGCGGATAATGGCTTAGGGGATCCCTACACGTGCTTTTGTACAGTAGGATTTACAGGGCGCTACTGCACAACAGCAGGTATGAAACATATTGGATTGTATTTGCGGGATGTCAGTGCTTTGATATTGCAGATCAGATTTATACCCTGTGGCACATACCTGCCTGGAATTGTGTGTCGTTGTTTTTGTTGACCACTATAGCTCCTGGCTCTTGCATTGCTGTGAAATGAAAGCTGACGAGAACCAGACTACCGTAGAATAAGCGGTCAGCGCAGCATATACACGTGGAAAACAACTAACCTATAAGGGGTTTAATTTGACTTAAGAGGGGCTACCGTACATGTTTATTGATAACCTTGCAGGAGTTAATGAAGTGGTGCCACAACTGCAGTATATATTTCGCACGCAGTATGAAGGATTGCTCCCGATGAGTTCCTAACTTAGCATGAGCACCGACAACCAACTTGTCAGTAATGTCAGTTACAGTTGTCGATTCCCCTGTCCCTATATGCATCCTTTGTCATTAGGTTGAGCACACGCTGGAGGTACACGACCGGCCACTCAATATCTTATTATGAAAGATGTTTCAAATGATATGTGAAAATGATATTATGCAGTCTCCCCTATTTTCCCATCCCGTCCACTCCCATTCCGTATCTTCCCCTCCCCTTGCCCCCTCTAGCCTCTCCTCTCCTCTCCTCTCCTCTCCTCTCCTCTCCTCTCCTCTCCTCTCCTCTCCTCTCCTCTCCTCTCCTCTCCTCTCCTCTCCTCTCCTCTCCTCTCCTCTCCTCTCCTCTCCTCTCCTCTCCTCTCCTCTCCTCTCCTCTCCTCTCCTCTCCTCTCCTCTCCTCTCCTCTCCTCTCCTCTCCTCTCCTCTCCTCTCCTCTCCTCTCCTCTCCTCTCCTCTCCTCTCCTCTCCTCTCCTCTCCTCTCCTCTCCTCTCCTCTCCTCTCCTCTCCTCTCCTCTCCTCTCCTCTCCTCTCCTCTCCTCTCCTCTCCTCTCCTCTCCTCTCCTCTCCTCTCCTCTCCTCTCCTCTCCTCTCCTCTCCTCTCCTCTCCTCTCCTCTCCTCTCCTCTCCTCTCCTCTCCTCTCCTCTCCTCTCCTCTCCTCTCCTCTCCTCTCCTCTCCTCTCCTCTCCTCTCCTCTCCTCTCCTCTCCTCTCCTCTCCTATCTCCTATATTGGCCACAATATTGTACAATTCTCACCGTCGACATTGCATCTGTCTTCCATATTAGTCAATAACTGTGATGCAAACTCCTGCGTGAATGGTGGCACCTGTTCGAACATCGCTGGCGGTGGTTATTCGTGTTTTTGCACCGAAATGTGGGCAGGCGCAAACTGCGAATTGAACAGTAAGTTTTCCCATTAAATGCGTGAGATCGGTGGCAGCTTTGGGGTGGTGGGAGCCGACAGATGACAAGGAATGACGGGGTGCGGCGGGGCATGCAACGATACATGCCCGGCCGTGATTTTTTCCCCGTACCACATTATATTCGCTAAGGGCCCTTATGTTTGTGCACCGACAATTTATGGGGTACAGAGCAAGGGAGAGGGGAGGGGGCTATACCAGTTGAAGTTAAAGCTAGGGATGGGCTTTCTGCACAGCGAATATAACGAACGTGAACAATCTTAGTGACCTGAGACTCAATTCTTCATACTTTGTTTGTGAACAAACATATGGGCCCATATAGCGAATAATTATGTGGTACGGAATCAAATATCAGCCCGGTCACAGCTTCTACAAAACACCCATCTTCCATCAACTCGCATGTTGGATGGCAGTGCTGGTGGACTGCATGCCACTGAGTGCAGAGTTTGCTGCAGTGGACGACTTTCATTCCTTCGAATTGAAATCATACCCACTATCTCCGGCATCGGATATAGGGTGTCAGTTGCTCAGACAATTGGCGGCAGACGATGATAAGTACCTCAGGAGGGACCCGGTTCCAGTATAATGCAGACTGGATCCAACGGATAACGTTTACAGCTACGGCGTTTCTTCGAAGAAGAAGATCGTTTTCTCGATCAAAACAGGGTATCTTCTTCAAAACCAATTTTCAGTAGCATATACCTTATTGAACAGGGTACTTTTTGAAATACTTATATAGAAATTCAAAGCAATGCCAAAGTCTTGAAGGGAGGTTACACCATTTGATAATACCCAATTTCCGGGCATTCCAAATTTGAGAAATAACTTACTCATGAGGAATTTACTAATTGTATCTGAGATTCAGTTAAAATTTTAGCGCTCGCATATCCAGCAAAGAGAATTAGAAACGCGAAAAGAGGAAACTTGGAACAAATAGTTCATTTTACAAAATCAATATGCTATGAAAAAGGGTAGCATTAAATCTCGTTTCCTCGGTTTTTCTCACGACATGCATGGTTGAAGGATTGAGCCGAAACTTACGCAGGTGTGTTAATATATGCATGCATACGTTGGGTTTGACAAAGTATGTAAGCGATTCTTTGACCTTCGCAAATGGAGTACCCTACCTTTATTCTATTTTTTGTTTTGATCTAGCCTCTTTTTTTTTTTTTTATGTTGATGATATTGCTTCGTTGTGTGTTGTTCTCTGAGCGCAGTTCGTCCTTGCTTGAGCAACCCATGCCAGAACGGTGGCAGTTGTGCAGAGAGTCTTGACGTGGCTACATTCACGTTCTCTTTTAACTGCGTCTGCCCCGAGTTTTACTCTGGAATCATCTGTACTATAGGTAGGTCTACGTTTTAGTCATTGGTTTATTTTATTTTTTTAAATACTAATCATATCCCAAATGGTACCCTGGTGTTCTCTGGTGACACAAGTCGAACGACCTGTGATTTGTTCCATGTAAAGTTTAGTTTAATAGGCATTTACTCAGGAGCGACAGCATGAAACACATGATTGTGTATATAGAAAGTGCAATGGTTGCATCGCTGAGGGATGATTGATGTGATAGAATACTTGGGAATGGAAGGGATGGGACGAAATGGGATGAGATGGGATAGGCTGTGGGAAGGGATGGAATCAGATGGTGTGGCATTTGAGAGAAAGGATGGGCTGAGGTGTGATAGAGCATGATATAACATTGGATGGGAGGGGAGGGATGGGAGGGGACGAAATGGGATGAGATGGGATAGGCTGTGGGAAGGGATGGGATCAGATGGTGTGGCATTTGAGAGAAAGGATGGGCTGGGGTGTGATAGAGCATGATATAACATTGGATGGGAGGGGAGGGATAGGATGGGACGAAATGGGATGAGATGGGATAGGCTGTGGGAAGGGATGGGATCAGATGGTGTGGCATTTGAGAGAAAGGATGGGCTGAGGTGTGATAGAGCATGATATAACATTGGATGGGAGGGGAGGGATGGGATGGGACGAAATGGGATGAGATGGGATAGGCTGTGGGAAGGGATGGAATCAGATGGTGTGGCATTTGAGAGAAAGGATGGGCTGAGGTGTGATAGAGCATGATATAACATTGGATGGGAGGGGAGGGATGGGAGGGGACGAAATGGGATGAGATGGGATAGGCTGTGGGAAGGGATGGAATCAGATGGTGTGGCATTTGAGAGAAAGGATGGGCTGGGGTGTGATAGAGCATGATATAACATTGGATGGGAGGGGAGGGATAGGATGGGACGAAATGGGATGAGATGGGATAGGCTGTGGGAAGGGATGGGATCAGATGGTGTGGCATTTGAGAGAAAGGATGGGCTGAGGTGTGATAGAGCATGATATAACATTGGATGGGAGGGGAGGGATAGGATGGGACGAAATGGGATGAGATGGGATAGGCTGTGGGAAGGGATGGGATTAGATGGTGTGGCATTTGAGAAAGAGGATGGGCTGAGGTGTGATAGAGCATGATATAACATTGGATGGAAGGGGAGGGATGGGATGGGACGAAATGGGATGAGATGGGATAGGCTGTGGGAAGGGATGGGATCAGATGGTGTGGCATTTGAGAGAGAGAATGGGCTGAGGTGTGGTAGAGGATGTGATAACATTGGATGGAAGGGGAGGGATGGGATGGGACGAAATGGGATGAGATGGGATAGGCTGTGGGAAGGGATGGGATTAGTTGGTGTGGCATTTGAGAGAGAGAATGGGCTGAGGTGTGGTAGAGGATGGGATAACATTGGATGGGATGGGAGGGATGGGTTTGGGTCGGGGTGGGGTGAGAAGAGTGGCGGTTATTCGATGTGAAGTGATGTGATGTGAGTGACATGGAGGATGAATCAATTAGGAGCGTGAGGAGGATTGTGGTTGAGGATGTCTTTCCTCAAAGGTGTTACCTATACATCTGCCAAAAAAATGAACAAGGTTCACATTGCCCTTGGGTGAACTCCGGGTGCGTTCAGATACACTAACACCAGCTTGTCTGGATGCCAGACTCCTTTGATGCACGGTTCAATGATCTTTCACCCGTCTCTCTCGCAGTCAGCCCATGCATCAGCCGTCCTTGTCAAAATGGGGGCACATGCCTTCAGCCCACTGCACAGACCTATCAGTGCCAGTGCCCTGTCATGTTCACCGGAGACATCTGCCAGATAGCAGGTAGATCGGTTGATGAGGACAGTCTACGGTGGGAGGGGAGGGGGTGTTGATAGTGGCGGTGGTGAGGATGGCGATGAGAATTGTCGCTTGCCAATTGTGCATGTAGCAGTCTCAGGGAGTCGAGTTGCCCCACCTTTCCTGTTCATGTGCGTGCCTATATAGGTGGTAAGGCCACACACGGTTGTTCTTCCTCAAAGGGATTATAATAATGTCGACGTGACTGATCGTGAGACCCTTGGGTTCCACAAGGCTCTAATTTACCATTACACTCGTAAGAATTCCCCGTGGACTCGGCGAGAGTGGCACGATGTGGGGGGCATATTGTGAGAATCCCATGTGGTGTCCTTCTTGTGAATCGTAAGTTGCATCTTCAGAAGAAGAAAAAAAAAGTAGCAGAATTATGCTGCAGAGTGGGGGTTTTTTTTAGACGCTCTCATTTAGATTATCATTATCAGTTGAAGAATGCTCGGTCCAGTAATGACACCCAAAAGTAGCCCTGTTTTAGAATGGTGGCAACTCGGCAAGAGGAGGATGCATTACAAAAGAACTGAAGGGTTAATAGAGAACATAATCCGAATGAAGCATGCACGGTGTTATCAGTCATTGGATAGGGTGGATGGTTCGGATAGACACTTCCACCCACAGCTAGCTACGCAAGGCGCAGACGGACAGTAGCATCATGCCAGTGACCAAGTGATTGTGCGCCCAATACATTCATATCTGATATTGAATGCTTGCTCATTGGGCCCGATTGACTTGAATCATGCGACGCGTGAGAGTCTATAAAGTAATGCTCGTCGTCCCGCCGCCTCCGATCTGCCGCGGAGGTCCAGAGGGGTCAGTAACCTTTCATTGTTTTGTCACCTGAACCTCCCAGTCGACGTTTGCCAGTCGTTCCCCTGCCTGCACGGGGGCTCGTGTCTGCAGCATGAATTCCTAGGTAACCTGATGTACCACTGCACGTGCCCACCGACGCACACCGGTCAGCGGTGTGAGCTAGAAGGTTCGTTGCTACAGCCCAGCTGATGAGGACGATGCTCCCAGGGGCTGGGAGAGAGGTGTTCGGTTTGCTGGCGAGCTTTAGTGCTGCGCAGGAAGGTCGACGTGACTGACTATGTTTTTGCTGTTTGCTTTTTGTTTCTCTGCTGAGCCAACCTAACTCGTAAAGTCGTATCTAAGTACCTATATCCTGTAACATTGTGTATGTCTACCAGCACTTATGCCTCTCAGCGTGCTGTGTGCTTCTAATCAAGTTCCGGTTACATCCATGTACTGTGAGTTCCGTGTTTCGTATGGTGCCGCGGATGTATACAAGTGGAGCTTTGCACAGCACAAAGGCTTCTGTTCTGCTCTGTCCTGTGTCGTATGCAAATCAACTAATCTGCAGCGTGAGAACGGAAGTCCAAGACCTGAAACGATCCGACAACGGGTCGACTGAGATTGTCGTCCCATTGGCTAAGACTACTGCGACCAAGACCAAAAGCTCTTTACCATGGATGGTATAGACCTCACGGAAAACACAGTCAGGGACACCTGGCGAGTAAATCGCTAGTGTCATGTGTTGTGCTCATGGTGTGTGACTTGCTAGGGCGTGGAACGAAATTGTTTGCATAAAAATTGCCGCTGAATGCAAAGTGATTAACTGACCGTAGCAAAAAAAAAAAAAAAAGATCTTAACCGGTGACATTGGGTGAATGACATGTTGCCATGAAAACAAAATTCATGGTAATCTTATGAACACTTTTAAAGCGATTTCACCCTGAAGATTACTCTTTATATGACCTGGGGTGGATTTCACAAAGCCTTATGGTGCATCGTAACTCAACTTACAACTGATAACCCATTGTATAAGGGTGGATTTCACAAAGCCTTATGATGCATCGTAACTCAACTTACAACTGATAACCCATTGTATAGGGGTGGATTTCACAAAGCCTTACGATGCATCATAACTCAACTTACGACTGATAACCCATTGTATAGGGGTGGATTTCACAAAGCCTTACGATGCATGGTGACTCAACTTACAACTGATAACCTATTGTATAGAGGTGGATTTCACAAAGCCTTATGGTGCATGGTAACTCAACTTACCACTGATAACCCATTGTATAGGGGTGGATTTCACAAAGCCTCACAATGCATGGTAACTCAACTTACGACTGATAACCCATTGTATAAGGGTGGATTTCACAAAGCCATTATGGTGCGTCGTAACTTAACTTAGAATTGATAACCCATTGTATAAGGGTGGATTTCACAAAGCCTTACGATGCATGGTAACTCAACTTACGACTGATAACCCATTGTATAGGGGTGTATTTCACAAAGCCTTGCGATGCATGGTAACTCAACTTACGATGGATAAGCCATCGTCGGTTGTGATACCACGCATGGTCTCTGTATTATGTGCATCCCTCATCGTCATCCCTCATCCCGTGTAACCCAGCGATATGACGTCAGACATGAACCCGACACCCCAGCCAGAGCCGAATGTCGTTGAATCGTTGAAAATGTGGGGACATATATTGTGAGATTCTCATTAACGTGCTTCTTGTGAATTGTAAGTTGAAGATTTCCCGGGAAAGTTCGGTTCTGCTACACCCCCAAAAAAGTCGTTTGTTTGAATAGTGTCTTGCAGTTTGTGATCTTTAAGTTCCCTGTGTAACTGTTTAACTCTTAAATGCTTTTCTCACGAAACATGTCCTTATTCGTTTTATTTGTATGCAGTCATTCATCGTAATTGTTTGTCCTCATATATGTAACCCGGCACAACGACATGAGGAATATCCCACCAAAACACTTTTTGAGTAAACAACGCCTGAAGTTAAAGTATCTTCACAATTCGATTACAAATAAATGTTCCTTTTTTTTTTAGATTTTCGGAAATTTTGAATATTAGAGGATATTGTATTTTGATATCATTTAAAAGCTAATGGTTTACTCTTTCACATCTTTAGAAAATCTCAAAATCTCAAAAGTGGGGTTATTTCTCATTATGCTGTGCCGGGTCACATATATAGTTTGGATGTCAATAGGTTACCAGAGTCGATTCTCTGATTCGGAGACAATTTTGTTATTTTTTGCCCTGGATCAGATCAGTTGCATGCACTTTGGTGAAAATCGTCACTACTTTTCCCCAATGGGGTAATGCTTTCACTTGGCTATCAAACAGCCCCAAATTTTAATCCAAAGCAAAATCTCTTTTTGGACATTTTGTGTCTCAGTGAAAAAGGTTTCAATGATCTAGCGTGTGCTCAGATACTCCCAACACCAAGCTTGTCTGACTTCAGTTTGATGCACAAAAAACAAAGATTGCTCGCAACGCCACTAACAGGGTTCCTGAAGGGATTATCTTGATCGCATACTTTGTTGATGTATGGTTGTACTATCTTGCACCCCTCTCCCTCGCAGTCAACCCATGCGATCTCAATCCTTGTCAAAATGGAGGCACATGCGTTCAGCTCATAGGTCAGACCTACCAGTGCAACTGCCCTTCCACTTACACCGGACAAGTCTGTCAGACCGCAGGTAGGTCGGTTGACAGGACAATCTGCTGGAGATCCCTCTCTCAGTTAGTGCTGATGGCTGCTTAGATGCTGTGAAGGGAAAGCAAAGGGGCTATTTTCAGTCCTGATAGCATTGTGTCTGATGATGGTGAGGGTGATGAGGGTGATGAGGGAGGTATGGGTGAGGAGGGTATGAAGTAGGAGGGGGAGGAAATGGAGGAAGAGAAGAGAAGGGATATTAATTGAGATGGTGGGTTGGGTTGGGTTGGGTTGGGTTGAGTTAGGATTACCCAGTTTTGTTCTATATAAATTTGTTTTATTTGTGTTCACTTTTACACTTTTACACTTTCACTTGGCTATCGAACAGTCGCACATGTTACACCAAAATAAAAACACACCTTTGACGTTTTGTGTCTCAGTGAAAAGGGTTTTGATTGTCTCGGAAGTGCTTAGATACTTTAACACCAAGCTTGTCCGACTTCAGTCTGAAGCACTAAAACAAAGATTCCTCGTAACACAACTCATGGGGTTCATCAAGGCATTGTCTGGATCCCAGACTCCTTTGATACATGGTATTATTATCTTTCACCCCTCTCCCTCGCAGTCAACCCATGCGACGTCAGTCCTTGTCAAAATGGAGGCACGTGCCTTCGGCTCACAGCTCTGACCTACCAGTGCAACTGCCTTTCCTCTTACACCGGAGAACTCTGTCAGACTGCAGGTAGGTCGGTTGATAGGACAGTCTGCTGGAAATCCCTCTCTCAATTCTTGCTGATGGCTGCTTAGATGCTGTGAAGGGAACGCAAAGGGGCTGTCTGCTGATGGTGATGATGATGAGGGTGATGGGGGATTTAAGGGTGCGGAGGGTATGGGTTGGGTTGGGTTGGGTTGGGTTGGGTTTGGTTAGGATGGGTTGGGTTGGGTTGGGTCGGGTTGGGTTGGGTTGGGTTGGGTTGGGTTGGGTTGGGTTGGGTTCGGTGGGGTTGGGTTGTGATGGATGATTTGGATGGGGATGGTGGGGTTGGGTTGGGATGGTTGGGTAGGGTGGGGTTGGGTTGGATTGGGTTTGGCTTGGTTTGTTTTGGTTAGGTTGGGTTGGCCTGGGTTTGGTTGGGTTTGGTTGGTTTGGGTTGGTTTGGGTTGGTTTGGATTGGGTTGGGATGGGTTGGTTTGGGCTGGGTTGGGTTGGGTTAGGTTAGCTTAGCTTAGGTTACTTTATGCTAGGTTATGGTTAGGTTTGGGTGATTAGTTGATAGTCAGGGTTAGGGTGAGTGCAGGATACACCTGTCTTAATTAGTTCTGTTTTTCATCAAACTGCAGTGTCTGAGGGGTTTGGCTGCCAATTCTAGTGCTTGTGCAAGAATAATGAGTGCTGTGGGATCTGTGACCATTATAATTGGTGTTAAAGATTAATAACCATCTATGAATGGGTTTTAAGTAATCATTATTTACTCCCTTTTTTGTGTTTGGATGTAAATAGTCACAATTGTTGATGACCTTCCCTGATATTTTTAGTGACTCTCAAGTAATTCATTTTCCGTCTCCCTGTCTTAGGGGAATGGCATTCCGGGTAATTCTTCTTTTCTTTCCATTCATTTTACTCCTTGAATATTCCATTCTTTTTCATGAGACTGAGCATGACACCGGATGAGTTTCATTCGCTTTCCTTCTGTGAAAATCGTCGCTACTTTTTTACCCAATGGAATGACGCTTCCACTTGGCTGACGAACAGACACACATTTTACCCCCAAAACAAAAATATCCTTTAGGATGTTTTGTGTCTTTGTGCCACTGGCTTGGATGATCTCGGGATTGCGCAGATACTCCAACACCAAGCCTGTCTTGCTTCAGTCTAAAGCACAAAAACAAAGATCGCAGGTCACACCACTGACGGGGTTCATTAAGGCATTGTCTGGAATACATACTTTTTAGATGCATGGTTATAATTATCTTTCACCCCTCTCCCTCGCAGTCAATCCATGCGATGTCAGTCCTTGTCAAAATGGAGGCACATGCCTTCATCTCACAGCTCTGACCTACCAGTGCAACTGCCCTTCCTCTTACACCGGAGGACTCTGTCAGACTGCAGGTAAGTCAGTTGATGAGGACATTCTGCTGGAAATCCCTCTCTCATCTCTCAATTATTACAGATGGATCCTTAGATTATGTTGGGATACACCAGTTTTGTTTTATATATTTTCATTTGTGCCGTGTCTTTGTGCAACTGGCTTTGATAATCTCAGAGTGCTCAGATAGATACTCCAATACCAGGCTTGATAAACCAGTCTGAAGCTCAAAAGCAAATATTGCACGGGCTTCATCAAGGCATTGTCTGTCTTGATCCTAGACTCATTGGATGCATGGTTCTATTATCTTTCTCCCCTCTCGCTCGCAGTCAACCCATGTGACAGCCGTCCCTGTCTGAATGGGGGCACTTGCCAGCAGGTCAGTGGGCTGACCTACCAGTGTTACTGTACATCCACTTACACCGGAGATTTCTGTCAGACAGCGGGTAGGTCGGTTGATGAAGACAGCCCGCTAGAAATCCCTCTCCCAGTTATTGCTGATGGCTGCTTAGGTTATGTGAAGGGAAAGCAATGGGGCCTGTTTTCAGTCCTGATAGCACTGTGTCTGATGGTGGTGATGAGGGTGATGAAGGTGATGGTGATGATGAGGGTGATGGTGGTGATGAAGGTGATGAGGGTAGGATGGTATGAAGGAGTGGGAAGAGGGTATGGAAGATGAGAAGGGAGGAGATGTTGATGAGGATCGTGGGAAGGTGGGTGATCAGGATTTGTTGAGGTGGAAAGGACGGATGAGGATGGTGACTGGAATTATTAGGGTGATGGATAAGATGTGGTTGGGTAGGGTTAGGTAAGGTTAGGTTAGGCTGGGTTGGGTTGGGAAGGGTTGGGTTGGACTGGGATGGGTTGGGTTGAGTTGGGCTGGTTTCGGTTGGGTTGGGTTGGGTTGGGTTGGGTTGGGTTGGGTTGGGTTGGGTTGGGTTGGGTTGGGTTGGGTTGGGTTGGGTTGGGTTGGGTTGGGTTGGGTTGGGTTGGGTTGGGTTGGGTTGGGTTGGGTTGAGTTGGGTTGGGTTGGGTATGGTCGGGTTGGGTTGGGTTGGGTTGAGTTAGGATTACCCAGGTTTGTTCTATAGGCCTATATTTGTTTTATTTGTGTTCACGTTTACACTTTTATACTTTCACTTGGCTATCGAACAGTCGCACATGTAACCCCAAAACAAAAACACTCTTTTGACGTTGTGTGTCTCAGTGAAAAAGGTTTCGATGATCTCGGAAGTGCTCAGATACTTTAACACCAAGCTTGTCTGACTTTAGTCTGAAGCACTAAACCAAAGATTCCTTGTAGCACCAATCATGGGGTCATCAAGGCATTGTCTGGATCCCAGACTCCTTTGATGCATGGTACTATTACCTTTCACCCCTCTCCCTCGCAGTCAACCCATGCGACGTCAGTCTTTGTCAAAATGGAGGCACGTGCCTTCAGCTCACAGCTCTGACCTACCAGTGCAACTGCCCTTCCTCTTACACCGGAGAGCTCTGTCAGACTGCAGGTAGGTCGGTTGATGAGGACAGTCTGCTTGAAATCCCTCTCTCAATTTTTGCTGATGGCTTCTTAGATGCTTTGAAGGGAACGCAAAGGGGCTATTTTCAGTCCTGATAGCACTGTGTCTGCTGATGGTGATGATGGTGATGATGATGAGGGTATGAAGTAGGAGGGGAGGCAATGGAGGATGAGAGGATAAGTGGTATTAATTGGGATGGTGGGAATGTTGATTTTCAGGATTTGTTGAGGAGGAAGGGAAGTATGAGGATGGTGACGAGAAATATTTGGGTGATGGGTATGATGAGGCTAGGTTGGGTTGGGTTGGGTTAGGTTGGGTTGGGTTGGGTTTGGTTAGGATGGGTTGGGTTGGGATTGGTTAGGATGGGTTGGGTTTGGTTGGTTTGGATGGATTGGGTTCGGTTGGGTTATGTTTGGTTAGGATGGGTTTGGTTGGGTTGGGTTTGGATGGGTTGTGTTGGATTGGTTGGGTAGGGTTTGGTTATGTTGTGTTGCGTTGTGTTGTGTTGTGTTATGTTATGTTGTGTTGGGTTGGTTGGGTTGGGTTGAGTTGGATTGGATTGGGAGGGGTTGGGTTGGGTTGGGTTGGGTTGGGTTGGGATGGGATGGGTTGGGTTTGGATGGGTTGGTTTGGGTTGGGTTGGGTTAGGTTGGGTCGGGTTGGGTTGGGTTGGGTTGGGGTGGGTTGGGGTGGGTTGGGATGGGTTGGTTGGGTTGGGATGGGTTGGGATGGGTTGGGATGGGTTGGTTGGGTAGGGATGAGGTGGGTTGGGTTGGGATGGGTTGGGTTGGGTTGGGTTGGGTTGGGATGGGTTGGGATGGGTTGGGTTGGGTTGGGATGGGTTGGGATGGGTTGGTTGGGTTGTTTGGGTTGGGTTGGGTTGGGTTGGGTTGGGTTGGGTTGGGTCGGGATGGGATGGGATGGGTTGGGTTGGGATGGGTTGGGTTGGGTTGGGTTGGTTTGAGTTGGGATGGATGGGTTGGGTTGGTTGGGTTGGGATTGGTTGGGTTGGGTTGGTTGGGTTGGGTTGGGTTGGGTTGGGATGGGTTAGGATTGGTTGGTTGGTTGGGTTGGGACGAGATTGGTTGGGTTGGGTTGGGTTGGGTTGGGTTGGGTTGGGTCGGGATGGGATGGGTTGGGTTGGGTTGGGATGGGTTGGGTTGGGTTGGGTTGGGTTGGGATGGGTTGGGTTGGGTTGGGTTGGGTTGGGTTGGGTTGGGTTGGGTTGGGTTGGTGGGGTTTGGTTGGTTTGGGCTGGGTTAGGTTGGGTTGGGTTGGGTTGGGTTGAGTTGGGTTGGGTTGGGTTGGTGGGGTTTGGTTGGTTTGGGCTGGGTGAGGTTGGGTTGAGTTGGGCAGGGTTGGGTTGGCATACACCAGTTATGTATTATTATTTGTATTTGTATTCAACTTTTTACCTTTTACGCTTTCACTTTGGCTATCGAACAGTCTCACACGTTACCCCAAAATAAAAACACACCTTTGACGTTTTGTGTCTCAGTGAAAAGGGTTTTGATTGTCTCGGAAGTGCTCAGATACTTTAACACCAAGCTTGTCTGACTTCAGTCTGAAGCACTAAAACAAAGATTCCTCGTAACGCCACTCATGGGGTTCATCAAGGCATTGTCTGGATCCCAGACTCCTTTGATACATGGTATTATTATCTTTCACCCCTCTCCCTCGCAGTCAACCCATGCGACGTCAGTCTTTGTCAAAATGGAGGCACGTGCCTTCGGCTCACAGCTCTGACCTACCAGTGCAACTGCCCTTCCTCTTACACCGGAGAACTCTGTCAGACTGCAGGTAAGTCGGTTGATAGGACAGTCTGCTGGAAATCTCTCTCTCAATTCTTGCTGATGGCTGCTTAGATGCTGTGAAGGGAACACAAAGGGGCTATTTTCAGTCCTGATAGCACTGTGTCCGCTGATGGTGATGATGGTGATGATGATGAGGGTATGAAGTAGGAGGGGAGGTAATGGAGGATGAGATGATAAGTGGTATTAATTGGGATGGTGGGAATGGTGATTTTCAGGATTGTTGAGGAGGAAGGGAAGTATGAGGATGGCGACGAGAAATCTTTGGGTTATGGGTATGATGAGGCTAGGTTGGGTTGGGTTAGGTTGGGTAATTGGGTTGGGTTGGGTTTGGTTAGGATGGGTTTGGTTTGGTTGGGTTTGGATGGAGTGGGTTTGGTTGGGTTAGATTGGATTGGTTGGTTGTGTTGTGTTGTGTTGTGTTGCGTTGTGTTGTGTCGTGTTGTGTTGTGTTGATTGGGTGGGTTGAGTTGGATTGGGTTGGGAGGGGTTGGTCGGGTTGGGATGGGTTGGGTTGGGTTTGGTTGGATCGGTTGGGTTGGGATGGGTTGGGTTGGATGGGTTTGGTTGGGATGGGATGGGCTGGGTTGGGATAGGTTGGTTTGGGATGGGTTGGCTGGTTTGGGATGGGTTGGGTTGGGTTGGGTTGGGATGGGATGGGTTGGGTTGGGTTGGGTTGGGTTGGGTTGGGTTGGGTTGGGTTGGATTGGGCTGGTGGGGTTTGGTTGGTTTGGGCTGGTTAGGTTGGGTTGAGTTGGATCTGGTTGGGTTGGCATACACCAGTTATGTATTATTGTTTGTATTTGTATTCACCTTTTTACCTTTTCCGCTTTCACTTCGGCTATCGAACAGTCGCACATGTTACACCAAAATAAAAACACACCTTTGACGTTTTGTGTCTCAGTGAAAAGGGTTTTGATTGTCTCGGAAGTGCTCAGATACTTTAACACCAAGCTTGTCCGACTTCAGTCTGAAGCACTAAAACAAAGATTCCTCGTAACACAACTCATGGGGTTCATCAAGGCATTGTCTGGATCCCAGACTCCTTTGATGCATGGTACTATTACCTTTCACCCCTCTCCCTCGCAGTCAACCCATGCGACGTCAGTCTTTGTCAAAATGGAGGCACGTGCCTTCGTCTCACAGCTATGACCTACCAGTGCAACTGCCCTTCCTCTTACACCGGAGAACTCTGTCAGACTGCAGGTAAGTCGGTTGATGAGGACAGTCAGCTGGAAATCCCTCTCTCAATTCTTGCTCATGGCTGCTTAGATGCTGTGAAGGGAACGCAATCGGGCCTTTATTTAGTCCTGATAGCACTGTGTCTGATGGTGTTGGTGAGGGTGATGTGGGTGGGGATGGTATAAAGGAGTGGGAGGAGGTGGTGCAGAATGAGAAGGGACGAAAATGTTGATGACGACGGTGGGAATGTGGGTGATCAGGATTTGTTGAGGGAAGGATGAGGATGGTGACGAGAATTATTAGGGTGATGGATATGATGTGTTTAGGTAGGGCTAGGTTAGGTTAGGTTAGGTTGGGTTGGGTTGGGTTGGGATGGGTCGATTGGGTTGGGTTGGGTTGGGTTTTGTTGGGTTGGGTTGGGTTGGGTTGTGTCAGGTTAGGTTAGATTATTTTAGGTTAGGTTAGGTTAGGTTAGGTTAGGTTAGGTTAGGATAGGTTAGGTTAGGTTAGGTTAGGTTAGGTTAGGTTAGGTTAGGTTAGGTTAGGTTAGGTTAGGTTAGGTTAGGTTAGGTTAGGTTAGGTTAGGTTAGGTTAGGTTAGGTTAGGTTAGGTTAGGTTAGGTTAGGTTAGGTTAGGTTAGGTTAGGTTAGGTTAGGTTAGGTTAGGTTAGGTTAGGTTAGGTTAGGTTAGGTTAGGGTAGGATAGGTTAGGTTTAGTCAGGTCAGGTAAGGTTAGGTTAGGTTAGGTCAGGTCAGGTCAGGTCAGGTCAGGTCAGGTTAGGTCAGGTCAGGTCAGATCAGGTCAGGTTAGGTTATGTTAGGATAATTAGTTGACAGTCTTCTAAGAAAAAAATCCCTAGTAATTCTTGCTGGTGGAAACCTTGGTCCTGTGCAAGATAGAAGAATTTTATTATTATATATTTCACCCAAAGCAAAAACACTTTTTGGACACGTTGAGTCTTCCTGAAAAGGGTCTTGATAATCTGGGGTTCATCAAGGCATTGTCTGTATCCCAGACTCCATTGATGCATCTGTTATCTTTCCCCTCTCCCTCGCAGTCAACCCATGTGACAGCCTTCCCTGTCTGAATGGAGGCACCTGCCAACAGGTCAGTGGGCTGACCTACCAGTGCTACTGTACATCCACTTACACCGGAAGACTTTGTGAGACCACAGGTAGGTCGGTTGATAAGGGCAGTCTGAGGATGGGAAGGGTGAGCATGGTGACGATAATTATTAGGTGGATGGATATGATGTTGTTAGGTAGGGTTAGGTTAGGCTAGGTTGGGTTGGTTTGGTTGCGATGGGATGGGTTGGTTGGGTTAGGTTGAGTTGGGTTGGGCTGGGTTGGGTTGGGTTGGGTTGGGTTGGGTTGGGATGGGTTGGGATGGGTTTGGTTGGGTTGGGTTTGGTTGGGTTAGGTTAGGTTAGGTTAGGTTAGGTTAGGTTAGGTTAGGTTAGGTTAGGTTAGGTTAGGTTAGGTTAGGTTAGGTTAGGTTAGGTTAGGTTAGGTTAGGTTAGGTTAGGTTAGGTTAGGTTAGGTTAGGTTAGGTTAGGTTAGGTTAGGTTAGGTTAGTTTAGGTTAGGGTAGGATAGGTTAGGTTTAGTCAGGTCAGGTAAGGTTAGGTTAGGTTAGGTCAGGTCAGGTCAGGTCAGGTCAGGTCAGGTTAGGTCAGGTCAGGTTAGGTCAGGTCAGGTTAGGTTATGTTAGGATAATTAGTTGACAGTCTTCTAAGAAAAAAATCCCTAGTAATTCTTGCTGGTGGAAACCTTGGTCCTGTGCAAGATAGAAGAATTTTATTATTATATTTCACCCAAAGCAAAAACACTTTTTGGACACGTTGAGTCTTCCTGAAAAGGGTCTTGATAATCTGGGGTTCATCAAGGCATTGTCTGTATCCCAGACTCCATTGATGCATCTGTTATCTTTCCCCTCTCCCTCGCAGTCAACCCATGTGACAGCCTTCCCTGTCTGAATGGAGGCACCTGCCAACAGGTCAGTGGGCTGACCTACCAGTGCTACTGTACATCCACTTACACCGGAAGACTTTGTGAGACCACAGGTAGGTCGGTTGATAATGGCAGTCTGAGGATGGGAAGGGTGAGCATGGTGACGATAATTATTAGGTGGATGGATATGATGTTGTTAGGTAGGGTTAGGTTAGGCTAGGTTGGGTTGGTTTGGTTGCGACGGGATGGGTTGGTTGGGTTAGGTTGAGTTGGGTTGGGCTTGGTTGGGTTGGGTTGGGTTGGGTTGGGTTGGGTTGGGTTGGGTTGGGTTGGGTTGGGATGGGTTGGGATGGGTTTGGTTGGGTTGGGTTTGGTTGGGTTGGGTTAGGTTAGGTTAGGTTAGGTTAGGTTAGGTTAGGTTAGGTTGGTTAGGTTAGGTTAGGTTAGGTTAGGTTAGGTTAGGTTAGGTTAGGTTAGGTTAGGTTAGGTTAGGTTAGGTTAGGTTAGGTTAGGTTAGGTTAGGTTAGGTTAGGTTAGGTAAAGTTAGGTTAGGTTAGGTTAGGTTAGGTTAGGTTAGGTTAGGTTAGGTTAGGATAGAGTGATATACAAAAATGTTGCAAACTGCTTACTGACTAAATTACCAAAATGCAAAATTTAGTGGGCCTGACGTTTCGATCCTAGCAGGACCTTTCTCAAAGGCAGAGTGACAAGGACAAAACAGATACATGTACACGAAGGAGGGGGAAGATAGTGAAAAGGACACGGATAAGAAACAAATGACAAAGAGTAAAGCTGGTAGGGTGAGATCAAAGGGAAGGGCAAGGAGTAGGGTAGTGATTAGTGAGAGGAGGGGAAAGATCAAAGAGAGAAGTGTGGAGGAGTGAACACAAAAGAAGGATTATCAGAAAGCTGCATGGTGTTAGTCATTACCCTCCTGGATGTTGAGACCATGTATTTGAATAGTCCGAAGAGGCTTCATCCACATTTTCTCACGGCTAAGACGGACAGCATTAATACTGTGATCAAGGGATTCTATGCCCAGTACACTCACATCTGATATCGAATGATCCGGGAGATTGGAGTGATACCCAACAGGGGTGTCCATTTTACCGGTTTTGATTGTAGACCTATGGCCATAGATACGTTTTTTGAGGTTGTTTTTGGTCTCGCCAACATACTGAACATTACAAACTCTACAAGAGGTATATGGTGTTTGAGGTAGTGCACGTGATAGCCATAGGTCGTGTAGGTAGTTCCAGATGAATGTCCATCGAAAGAGTCTATTTCCTTGACATGTGTCTTGCAAATGCATTTCGAAGTACACTTAAATGGTAGGTTAGGTTAGGTTAGGTTAGGTTAGGTTAGGTTAGGTTAAGTTAAGTTAAGTTAAGTTAAGTTAAGTTAGGTTAGGTTAGGTTAGGTTAGGTTAGGTTAGGTTAGGTTAGGTTAGGTTAGGTTAGGTTAGGTTAGGTTAGGTTAGGTTAGGTTAGGTTAAGTTAGGTTAGGTTAGGTTAGGTTAGGTTAGGTTAGGTTAGGTTAGGTTAGGTTAGGTTAGGTTAGGTTAGGTTAGGTTAGTATAATTAGTTGACAGTCTGCCCAGAAAACCAATGCCCCTAGAAATTCTCGCTGGAGGAAACATTCATCCTCTGCAGGATAGAAGAGTTGTGTTGTATGTAAATTATTTCACCCCAAAGCAAAAACACTTTTTGGACATGTGTCTTTGCTTATCTCGGCTTCATCAAGGCATTGTCTGTCCGGATCCCAGACTCCTTTGATGCATGGTTCTATTATCTTTCTCCCCTCTCCCTCGCAGTCAACCCATGTGACAGCCTTCCCTGTCTGAATGGGGGCACCTGCCAACAGGTCAGTGGGCTGACCTACCAGTGCTACTGCCTTGCGACTTTCACCGGAGGACTTTGTGAGACCACAGGTAGGTCGGTTGATAAGGGCAGTCTGCCGGAAATCTCTCCATTCTTGGTACTTTGGTGCTGGGCAGGATACACCTGCTTTATTTCGATATCAATTCATCTATTTATTTCCGATTTTGAAAAACAGCAAAGAAAACTGGACTGGGTCTTGACCCCGAGACCTGGCTGGTTATGGTGACGTCCACTTTCCAGTCATCCGCTAAGGGGGTTTATTTCTTTCTTTCTTTATTTCTTTTGTAATTATGGTTGTATGAGCTAATTGGGTTTTTTCATGGGGGATTTGGTCTCATTGATTATCTGTCGTGTTCTCCCTGTGCGTTACATGCCGATAGTCTCTGCCTGCCAACCTAACCCATGCATGAACGGGGGGCAGTGTATCCAGGCTCCTGATCTGACCAGCTTTACCTGCAACTGCCTACCGGACTACACTGGTCGATATTGTGACCTGGGTAAGCCTTCAGTTTGTGATATACATTCCTTCCCTTCATTTAACTCTCCATCCCTCTCCCTCCCCTCCCCCTCTCCGCTCTCCCATTTCTCATCCCCTACCATCTGCCTCTGCCTCTGCCCCTGCCTCTGCATCTACCTCTTTCTCTTTATCTACCTCTGTCTTTGCCTCCGCCTCCATCCCTCTCTCTCCTTCTACCTCTCCCTCTGCCTCTGCCACTCCCTCTCACTATTCCTCTCCCTCCCTCTCTCCCTCCCCTCCCCTCTCCCTCCTCTCAAAATTCCTCCTCAGGCTCCTTCCCTCTGCCTTTGACTTTGCCTCTGCCTCTCCCTCTGACCCTGCCTCTACCTCTCCATCTCCCTTTCCCTATTTCTTTGACACTCCCTCTGCATCTGCCTCTGTCTCTGCCTCTGCCTCTGTCTCTGCCTCTGCCTCTACCTCTGCCTCTGCCTCTGCCTCTGCCTCTGCCTCTGCCTCTGCCTCTGCCTCTGCCTCTGCCTCTGCCTCTGCCTCTGCCTCTGCCTTTCCCTGCCAATGAAACTTATTACATGATTTATGAATTATCACATGATTTATGAATTATCACATGATTTATGAATTATCACATGATTTATGAATTATCACATGATTTATGAATTATCACATGATTTATGAATTATCACATGATTTATGAATTATCACATGATTTATTTTGTCCATTTTCTCATTAAACAGCCGGCCCTTGCACAAATAATCCGTGCATTCATGGATCGTGCAAGGAAATTGTCAATTCCTACACGTGCACATGTAATTCAGGCTATGTGGGTTTTCACTGCGAGACAGGTAGGCCACAGTTACCATTGCAGACTAACGTACCTGTGTGATGGTTTGAACATGAAAGCATGCAGGTTTGAAGCGAACCGATAGGGGGCGGCACAACGGTCCCCAGCCCCAAGCCTCGAGTGTCAGTCATTGTCAATACTAACCCCTCATCGTCATGATTATAACGATCGTGGGCTCTTTTCCAAAACCCGGATCAGGCTTAGGCTCCAGAATTGCCAGTCTCTGGTTCTTTCGTCAATTTTAAAGTACAAGGCTTGAACACGGAAGTCCTTTGGCTTCATTTCTTAATGTTATACTGGTTTTTGAAAACGTCAACAAAGCTCCTTCTACCTGGGTGCTCAGCTTCTCGATAACAGATCTAGAGACGAAGCCGGAGCCGAAGCCTAATGAGCAGGCCTTGAGAAAAGTGCCATGATCTCTATCATCGGTCTTCTGGAACCTCTGACCCTTGCCCTCTGCCCCCCAACCTTTCAACACAGAGCTGCAGTGTGGTTTGGCTAATTAGTGAGAGTGATCCCACAATTCATTCCTAACCCTAACTTTTAGTTCAAATCATTTCGTCGTACTTCACAGCACTTCAGACATCTGGCAGAGTGTGTAAGGCTCATTCTTTCCATAGATGAAAAGAAGAACGCAGGTCCTCACCTCATTGTTTTTCTGGAGTGATTACTTGTACAACCTTGCTCTGGAACCGATTGGGACCAGGGCTTGGATCTTAGCAGTCTTGTTCTTATTATAGCGAGTGGAGGAGACGTGAAGGGAGCAGAAGCTACCCGTCATTCCCTTCATACTGGCGAATAACAAAAGTGCGCCCTCAAGAGTGTTTGCAACGCGTTGACCAATCACAATGCACGAAATCTGTCGACCCAACGCACGTCATACAGGGCCCTTTTCCAAAACCCGGCTCAGGCTTTGGCTCCGGCTTCGTCTCTGTTTATATCCAAAAGCTGAAAACACAGTTGAAGTGGAAGCTTTGGATTATTTTTCCAAACGCAGTATAACATTCAAAACAGGAGCCAAAGGCCTTCCGTGTTCACGCCTCGTTCTTTAAATGGATGAAAAGAAATGGAGGCAAAACCGGAGCCTGAGCCTAAGCCGGGTTTTGGAAAAGGACACTGGAAAGGGTCGACAGATTCTGCGCATTGTGACCGGCTGATGCCTTGCACACTCTTGAGGGCGCACTATTGTGAATCGACTTTCCCCCCTCCCAATCCCTACTCGCCTTTTCAATATTCATCGTCCATTCTCTCCCCGCCTTTCATCTCCCACCATGATCACCCCTTATCCACCCCCTCTCTCTCTCTCTGGCAGCCGATCCATGTCTCCAATCTAACCCATGCCGAAACGGTGGCCAGTGCTCTGTGGCTGCCGACGACTTCAGCGTGCAGTGCCTCTGTGTAAACGGCTTTAGCGGCACCTACTGCGAAAATAGTAAGCAAGATGCCAGCCCAGTGGTGCCGCGGTTAGACGGATGAATCCCATTACATGTAGAACGAAAATGAGATTCCAAACAGAGTCTTCTTGAAAGAGAGCGCAGAATGCCTCTTATCGAGATGGGCACCTCACACCGGAATTTTTTTTGTTCAGTACTTACAGTACTCACAGGTTTTTGAGGTCAAATAAAACTAAAGGAAAAACTGAACATTTTGAAAATGGCAATGAAAACTGGAGCGGGATTGAACCCGTGACCTCTGGTTTTACGTACCGGCGTTCTTACCATCTAAGCTATCCAGCCCTTAGATGGTGGCCTTCCCAAAATAGTCAACTAGTCTTGGCTGAGCTTTGGGAGCCATGCAGCGAGAAACATTTAACAGGGTTTTGGGGGGTAGACAATTTGCCAATTTTCAAATTCGTTACACAGTTGGAAACAATATCAATACCTGCGAAATAAGTCAGTGCGTTAATGTGTACAAGCGAATCAAACCTTACTCAATCGGACATCTGTGTGGCTTTGTTTTGTGATAATTATAGGCTGAAAATGGTCTACATTTCAAACTTGGATGCGCGGATCCGGACGGCCCGGTGCATAGCAACGCCACAAGCGCTCCGAATTCGGCTAAGCATTACTTGCGGGGGCACCTAGTGACAATTAAGAATCCCTTTTCACCGGTGTGCACGATACGTATAATATTGTGATTTTGCGTCTGTGAAAATAAAGTTTCAATGGAGCTTTCCCCCTAGTGGATGTGTGAGTAGCGTCGTGGCCTGTATAATGGCTGATTATCTTTGCCGCACCCAATGCACGTCTGGCCTGAAGGGGTCGACACACTCCGCGCTGTGTGATTGGCCAACGCGTTGCAAACTCTTGAGGGCGCACTATTGCGGATTTAAAGTAGCCTACGCCTGGTGCATCCACTGTACACCTTTTCACAACCTTTGAAACGAATCCCGCGTAGGGCTTGTTATGACTTTTGGAACAATTGTCAGAGACCTCCCAAAAGCGCCAATATTTTGTTCAAGCAATCAAGACCGTTGAAAACCCAGGTTTTATGAGGCGTATCTTCCGGTCGTGTACCTACACAGCCAATAACGAATGGGTTCTGGTTGCCGATTTGTAGATATCTGCTCCACATCAGCCTGCCATAACGGTGGGACATGCGTGGTGACCGGTAACACATACTTCTGCAATTGCCCAACGTCATTCGTCGGCAGTTACTGCGAGACAGGTACTCATGAGTCATTTCTAACCTCTGCCCTCCGCCCACCCTTCAACCTAGAACTAGTTTGACTAACGAGTGAGAGTGATCCAACAATTCATTCCTAACCCTAACTTGGAGATCGGAGCCTTACTAATATTGTCTTACCTAACTTCCCAAACAGCGTTTGACATCCGTGTCGCAATGTCTAAGACTCGTGGGGGTTTTTTCTTCAGAGATGAAAAGAAGAGGCTATTTCCTCATCTTGTTGTTTCTGAAGTGAATATCTTACCTGGATTCCATCCAGTTATCATGGATGTCAGAAATAGAGATTTAGCCAGAGCAAGAGGCTTGGCCTAAGCTGAGGTTTTGAAAGCCTATTGCTTGCAACCATGGTTAGCTCCAACAAAGGGGGGGAATATCCACTGCCTAAACATGCCACGTACATAATATGCCATGTATGATGGTGATAATGCATTACTCTGCTCCTCTTCCTGTCCACCCCACACCTGTCGCCACAGCCAGTAAGAATCTGTGTGAAAGCAACCCGTGCAAGAACGGCGGAAGCTGCTACGATGACGTGAATCGTGGCTATGTCTGCACATGCCCCAAGGGATTCGCCGGCACTGACTGCGAGATCGGTAAGTGCGGCATATCGGACAATACACGCTGACCCTTGCATGATGTGGAGATATATATGCAGACCGACGTATGAAGCTCAATCCCCGAATAGAATCCCACACGTTTCAATGGGCGACCAGAAAACAACGACTTGTGCGTGAGGCTCATTTGCAGGGAACCAGTTAATAGGCAGTTAGCTCTGTGGGCAACAAAAATCGCCCATTGAAACGTGTGGGATTCTATTCGAGGATTGAGCTTCATACGTCGGTCTGCATATATAACTCATGATGTGGGCAGTTTGAAATTGACACCATGTAAGTCTTGCTCTCTCGAGAGAAAGGGGCTTTGCTATGAGAAGAGCACTGGCGATTCAATGTTTGAGGCAGTGTGTGCTCTGCATGTCGGGCAGGAAGGCTGCTGGACTCTAAGGCCTCTTGTCACAAATATCATCGGTTGGGTATCAGATGATTTGACCCGTCCGATGTCGTTTCCATCGGATAGTCATCGTGTATTTTTCACCCCAGAGTCCAGTATACAATCGGCTTTCTACCGGGGAAATTTTATCGGTCGGATGAATTCAACCGGCACCCAACCGATGATCTTTTTGACAAGAGGCCTAACTGACGATGTTGGTCATAGTGATATTATAAGCACCACCGTCAGTCCTGCAATCTCCTGACCATGGACAGGGCGCACCGCCAGGAATGACGCTGAGCTACCGGCTCTTCTCAGAGCCGCGCAAGAGATGACTACGTATCCACGCCGTGCAAACCTTCCGGTCTTATCTATTTCAATGAGGGTTTGCCCCTGCTGTATGGACGGAATAAGCAGCGAGCGCTCAGAGGCTCATCTATACCCTTATAGAAATGACGTCATGCCATGCAATAAACCTCCGCACAAAATGGCAGCTCCCAGCCGTACCACGCCCCTAGAGATAACCCGAATACAGTACACAGTAAAAGGAAATGATCCCAAATTCAGAGAGGTGAAAATCAAAAAGGGGGGTGGATTTATCCCGGCTCGAAAACGGGTCATGATCAGGCCAATGCATTCGCAAAACTCCACATCAAGCTTTTCCTCATGGGATATCTAGTGGAATCTTTCACGTGACCATGCACTCTGTCGCTTTTATCTGTATCAAAAAAGCTTCTTCCCACGGTCTGCCTCTCTCTGTCTCTCTCTCGCGCTGGAATGCCCTTCCTTGTTCATGTCTCCCACGTGCGTGCGATCTTGCCCCTTTTTTAAGAGGAATGTCAGTTCCTATCTCCAGCCTTCCCGGTATTACGATCTCAGACGCAGGGCCCCCGCGCTGAGTTGAGCCGTGACGTCACTGGCTCACCTCAGCACGTTGCAGCAACGTTCTCAGCTGCTCAGCGCGCTCAGATGAGTCAGTGAACCAAGCACGTGGGGGCGCCCTTCATGTGAATGTTGTTTATGATTTTCCGCGAACGAACACAGTTTGTAAAACTATACTTTGCTTTTGATTGTATAAAGTCAATCGATACACCATTATTACGGGGGGACAACTGTAGCATTTCTTTCCCAGTGTAAAACTGAAAGTTCTAGGCCTAGGTACTAGGCTCCGTACTGAGCGTTGTTTGTAAATAACTACGGGTCAACGAACGTGCCTGAAAGCGCTGCATTGCCAATGGCCGTATCGACTCAGCACGGCCTTCAAAATGGACAACTACCATACGCACTGCGCATGACGTTTTTATCCATATATGGTAACGGTCTCATCTGAGCATGGGACTTGTATCAGACCGTTACACCGGGTTGCTCCCTATGTCCTCCTTTCCTTAGCCCTTGAAGACGTGAGTGGAGTTATAGCTTTGTTTTGAGACGAATCTGCATTAACAGGCTTGAATATAATGATCAGTGGGGCTCTGCAGCTGTGTATACAAGTTAAAATGGCTCAAGCCCAAACAAGCTGCCCCCCCCCCATTCAGATCAGTGTCTGATGATCGCTCCTTTTTTTTTGCTGTTCTTCGCTCGCTGCAGATGAGTACTCCTGCGATCAGGATCCTTGCCAAAATGGCGGCGAGTGCAGCGTCTCGTCAGGAGAGCGCTACACGTGCGCTTGCAAAGGAGGATACACCGGCACAAACTGCGACGTCAGTAAGTGAAAACAAGACAGGGCGGTCCCACCACAGTATTCTGGCTCTCTCTTCTTCTTCCTCCTCTTTTTCTTCTCCTCCTTCGAAAAATAAAATGAGAAAAATTAGACTGTTCCTGCGTAACATCTCCTGTGTTTCCGTGTTCATTCACAGCTCCTGTCGATGGAAAGTGCGACGCTGACACTTGCGTGAACGGAGGCACCTGTAGCATCAACCCCACTACCAACACCTTCCAGTGTGCATGCCCCTTGAATTATTCCGGCAGCAGGTGTCAATTCCGTAAGTTGCCCTGCCGTGTGGGCAAGGGGGACCGGGGAGAGAGGGACAGGAGGCTGCATCGCATTGCCCTCTCGCCCGTGACTGTAGGACTCGGACTCATGAAGTGACGCTGGTGAATGACCCATACTCGGGCTAGCTGACGACCAGGCTGGGACTCGACCTGTATGACTTGTGATGACTCGGGCAAAGACACGCGCATACAATACAAGTGCACTAATTCAAACAGGTGGAACTGCACCTGTTATTTGTTTGAATATGTGACCCGGCACAGCGACATGAGGAATATCCCACCAAAACTCTTTTCGAGTAAACAACGCCTGAAGTTAAAGTATCTTCTCAATTCGATAAAAAAAAAATCAATTTTTGTTTTTTGTATTTTCGGAAAGTTAATGTATTGGAGGATATTATGTCCAAAGGATTTTTTCTGAAATCCGTCTCTAAAATGTTGAAGAAAAAAAACCGAGGATTTCGGGGGAGTGTTTGTGTACTGTTTTCATGAAAATGTAAAGTCCCTGCCTTTTTTGAATGGCCGCTTTCCAGGAGTTAGAATGGTGCTGCTATATTGTGTTTGGTACCAAATGAACGACCGAAGTCCCCTTGTACTATTTACAACAAAGTTTACACGGAAATAATTCTGATATCATTTGAAAGCTAATGGTATACTCTTTCACATCATTAGAAAATCTCAAAATCTCAAGAGTGGGGGTTATACCTCATTATGCTGTGCCGGGTCACATATAGACAATGTACTAATAGTGACCAATTTGAAAGTGGAGTCAATGACGATGAGCCTGTGTGTGAAAATGAACGATCTCCGGCATTCTTGTGACTCTTTTTGTTGGTTGCGAGTGAACGACGGTGAACGTTAGGGGCAGGAAGCTTGCTAAGTGCTGTACCTGATCAGATACTGGATAGACAATGTGAAGCCTCTTTGTGCAGTTGACAAGACGATGATCCGGATGTCTCTCTCCCTCTGTGCACAGATATCAGTCCTCCATCGGGTGTGGCCAACGCTCTGTCGGCTTCAGTGCAGCTCTTGCTGACGGTCGTGTTCCTGGCCCTGCTGCGACTGTGGTAGACCGACCGACAGCTGTCATGCACCGCCCCCACTCTAACACCACCATCACCAGCACGACCATCACCAATGGCCGGCACCACCCTAACCACCATCACCACCATCACCACCATCACAGCCATCACCACCATGACCGCCACCGTCAGCTGAACAAGAAAGGGCTGGAAGGATTACGCCGGAAGGATTCCCAGTGCAATCCTGCACCCTCTGATTACCCTCAAAGCTTCAATTTCCATCCGCTTACGCAGAATCGGAATCTTAAAGTCCATCTTTCATGGCTTGCCCATCACCATCCTCAATTAAAGAAAAACAAAAACAGAATGGGGAAAAATGATTAGAGCTTATTATAGACAAAATGATAACCATTCTCACATTTCAATTAGTGAAGCATTTCCCCCGTAGGCTACTCTGAGAGTTCACGCAGAACAATGCATCTAAGATGAGTAGGCTTTACCACCTGGGTAGTCCTTTGAACCAAATAGGCCAAATCAGTGTTCACTTAATAACATCGTTGTCTATAGTTCGCGGTGTTTTTCTTTCTTTGTTGTTAGTTCGGTGTATTTCGGTTAATTGAAAATGATATAGGGGGAATGCAGAGAGAAAACAAAAGGTGTCTTGTACAGGCCTCCGTAGCTCTTGGTAGGAAGCGCTGAAGGCGAACGACCTCCAAGTTGCAATAATGTCTTTAAGAGTTAAACCCATTTGGTATAACAAAATCTTGCTTTTTCTTCTCAGCATCAAGTGAAATATAGTCCTGTAAAATGACCGAGGAATATATTGAAAGATTGATGGATTTTTCTTCTCTTTTTTTGGGGGGGGGGGGTTGGGGGGAGGGGCGAGAAAGTACTTTGTCAGAAGCATCTGTATTTTCCTTGTCTCCAATGTATTTGTGTTTCCTTGGTAACCATTTTCTCCACACTGGTCAACCACCCGAAGAAGAGGGACCCCCCCCCCCCCTATATTTTAATATAGTTAATGTAGTGTGGGTACTTTTTCATATTAGAACTACGTACCTTGAGCAGCTCAACTATCTTAACCATTTTGGTTTTATTTGGAAACCTATTCCACGCTGTCCTTAGTACCATCGACATTTTTTAGTACATTATACCGTCTTGTGGAAGAGTATATTTATATTCGGGAAATGTTCTTGATTTTGTTTTTCCATTTTATTTTATTTATTCATTTCCAATAACCATCTGTGTAAAGGTTTGGGGGTTCTATGTAACTATAACTTTATGTGAATTCATTGAGTAACTTTTGGGGAAAAGCCTAAAATGCTGCTTAGCGCCCTCAGCGTCCAATCTGTTAGATGCCGGATTCTCGTCATTTTGAAAGACAAGATAATTTGACATGCACTATTGCCATACAATACCAGATTCATGTCACAGAAGCAATCATCCCTATCGAGTCTGGACCGGTTCTGGTTATTCAGTAGCCGTTGCTCGGTAAGGTCTTTAACAAGCAAACTTTGTTACTTTTTTATTTTCGATTTTTAATTTTTCTGCACACCCATTTTCAGCCAAAGTCTGTTGATCCATAAGCGCACACATTCATTCCGAAGGGAAGTTAGGCGGCGTCAGAATTTATTGGCTACGGCTTGAAATTACATACGAGTCTAGGGAAGTCGTCAACAAGCGGTCGTAGCCAGTTCCCATAGGAATGCGTGTTACCTCTAGCCGCAGCCAATCTATTCGGACACGGCCTTCGTGTCCCAAAACACGGGCTAACGGCGGGGACTAACCAGCGGATCTATGTGCATCGCATGGAGCCGCAAATGAGGCTGGTTCTATGGGTTTGTGTGTGATCTGAAGCCATAGCCATTACAAAATCCGCCACTGTGGTGAAAATAATGGCCAAAACTATTTCTTGCACGCACTCGCCATGTGATTATCCGAGTAATATAACAGGACAGACGAATGAAGACCAACCACAAGACCACAACCTTGCACGTGCAATGGGGGATCCCAGGTTCCCTGTAAAGAATTACACTGTTGTTGCGGCGTGGAACCAATGTATGCTCATGATGACCCTATTGAACGTGCGAGGTTGTAGTGTTGTGGTTGAGACTTCCACAGATCCCTTGGACTTAGAAGGCGCCAACGCCAGTTTTACCGTTACACGCTGCCACGGTTCGACCGTGAAAACAATTGGCTGAGAAACAGTTTTCTTTGTAAAGTTTGCAGGCACCACTTACTCCGTAAGATTCTTCAATATTTAGTACAGTACATTGTATTTGGATAGCAGATATTAAGTTTTAAGCCTGTTTGCATAATTATATATCTTTTAATAACATGTACGATATTTACCGTTGATGTATATTCCTTTTTTTTAATCTTCACTCTTTGTTGTACCATTTCTGAAACCATGACCACCATTTTCAAAGGTCCCGGTTGGGGGTAAACATAATTATTTCAAGTACATGGCGGCCATTATTTTGATAAGGGCCTTCCCTCTATTGTTGTCATCCTATGATCTGTATATTTTGTTCATGACTTTCCGGTCAGTAAGCATCATACGATATTTTTGTTTATCTTTCGAGTTCTATACCCTAGTTACTCACTTTATACCGAAGCAGATGGATCAACCCGCTTACCAAGGAATCTCTGAGGTGGGCAGACGATGTTGGGGTGAAACCCGAGAGGGGGGGGGTTGGAACTGGTTCCAATCTGATACTAGGTACTGGGTTTGTTCTCGCTGTAGGGGCAGGGGAGGTTTGAATGCAGAAAGAAAAGCGGGCATGCTATTGTTCACTGCTGGCTAGGTTGGCCCGTCTGTCTTTGGCGCTACATCTACTCCAACATAATTGTAACTGAGAATCATGATATAGTAAAGGAACGTTGTAGATTTTGGAACTGCTGGCTCCTGCGATGTGCTCAATGTTGTGCTGTGTATTTGACTTTGATCAGTCACACCCTCGCACTGGAGAGATCATTACGTCGGTAACTGGTTCGCGCATTACCATCGAAACTAAAGAAGGTGGAGTTTTGATCGCGATCCGGATCATGAGCCAAAACGAATCTTCTCCTCCTCTTCCTCCTTCTCCTCCTCATCTTCTTCCTCCTCCTCCCCCTTCTCCTCCTCTTACTCTTCCTCCTCCCCCTTCTCCTCCTCTTCCTCTTCCTCCTCCTCCTACTCCTCTTCCTCCTCCACCTACTCCTAGGCTTCCTCCTTCTCCAACTCCTCCTCCTCTTTCTCCTCTTACACCTCATCCTCTTCCTCCTCCCACTCCTCATACTCATCCCCTTCTTCCTCCTCCTCCTCTTCCTCCTCCTCATCCTCCTCACAACAACAACCTCCTCAGAACATCCAACGGGAGCTAAGTAGTCACCACCGGCATCTGCTCGGCTGGGTAGGATGACTCCCTCTGCTTCCCCGAGTGAGACGACTTCGTCCAGCTCAACTGGGACCACCTCCCGTGGAGCCCTTCGGTCCGACAGGGTCGACCAGAAGCATCTGGGGCTCCCCGCCGCCCCCTTCCCGTCTATTTTCTGAAGTTTCAAAATCCCCCCGACAACTCGCCCCGTCTCGTTCCACTCAAATCTCCCTCTCATCCCCACTCGAAAAAAAAATGGCCCGGAAACCTGCCTCCCCTATGCAGATCACCGCCATCCCACCACCTCCCAAGCCCTGGGTACTGATACCCCTAACCCATCCACCCCTGCCTCCCCAATGCAGACCACCGCCATCCCACCACCTCCCAAGCCCTGGGTACTGATACCCCTAACCAATCCACCCCTGCCTCCCCAATGCAGATCACCGCCATCCCACCACCTTTCAAGCCCTGGGCACTGATACCCCTTACCCATCCACCCCTGCCTCCCCAATGCAGTTTACCGCCATCCCACCACCTCCCAAGCCCTGGATACTGATACCCCTAACCCATCCACCCCTGCCTCCCCAATGCAGATCACCGCCATCCCACCACCTCCCAAGCCCTGGGTACTGATACCCCTTACCCATCCACCCCTGCCTCCCCAATGCAGATCACCGCCAACCCACCACCTCCCAAGCCCTGGATACTGATACCCCTAACCCATCCACCCCTGCCTCCCCAATGCAGATCACCGCCATCCCACCACCTTTCAAGCCCTGGGTACTGATACCCCTAACCCATCCACCCCTGCCTCCCCAATGCAGATCACCGCCATCCCACCACCTCCCAAGCCCTGGGTACTGATACCCCTAACCCATCCACCCCTGCCTCCCCAATGCAGACCACCGCCATCCCACCACCTCCCAAGCCCTGGGTACTGATACCCCTAACCCATCCACCCCTGCCTCCCCAATGCAGACCACCGCCATCCCACCACCTCCCAAGCCCTGGGTACTGATACCCCTTACCCATCCACCCCTGCCTCCCCAATGCAGACCACCGCCATCCCACCACCTCCCAAGCCCTGGGTACTGATACCCCTAACCCATCCACCCCTGCCTCCCCAATGCAGACCACCGCCATCCCACCACCTCCCAAGCCCTGGGTACTGATACCCCTTACCCATCCACCCCTGCCTCCCCAATGCAGATCACCGCCATCCCACCACCTCCCAAGCCCTGGGTACTGATACCCCTAACCCATCCACCCCTGCCTCCCCAATGCAGACCACCGCCATCCCACCACCTCCCAAGCCCTGGGTACTGATACCCCTAACCCATCACCCCTGCCTCCCCAATGCAGATCACCGCCATCCCACCACCTCCCAAGCCCTGGGTACTGATACCCCTAACCCATCACCCCTGCCTCCCCAATGCAGATCACTGCCATCCCACCATCTCCCAAGCCCTGGATACTGATACCCCTTACCCATCCACCCCTGCCTCCCCAATGCAGACCACCGCCATCCCACCACCTCCCAAGCCCTGGGTACTGATACCCCTAACCCATCCACCCCTGCCTCCCCAATGCAGATTACCGCCATCCCACCACCTCCCAAGCCCTGGGTACTGATACCCCTTACCCATCCACCCCTGCCTCCCCAATGCAGATCACCGCCATCCCACCACCTCCCAAGCCCTGGGTACTGATACCCCTAACCCATCCACCCCTGCCTCCCCAATGCAGATTACCGCCATCCCACCACCTCCCAAGCCCTGGGTACTGATACCCCTAACCCATCCACCCCTGCCTCCCCAATGCAGATCACCGCCATCCCACCACCTCCCGAGCCCTGGGTACTGATACCCCTAACCCATCCACCCCTGCCTCCGCAACTGATATACAAGCTCCTCAGTATGGGAAGAATCACAGACAGGAGTCGATGGCTACATTTCTGAGAGTCTCCCCACTTACAAAGGACCGTTCACACCCAAGGAACTCCCACATTTCTTGACATCTAGCCCCCCCCCAAAAAAAAAAACAATTGACCGATTGACCAATTGACCGATTGACCAATTGACCGATTGCACCCTATAGGTGACCTGACCTAGAGTTGGTATCAAACAGTACAAAAACATGGCGGCCCCCATATCAAGGTGCCACTGTTGTAAAGCACATGATGATTTTTGCGCTTGTTTGCACACGATCGAGGCTGTTCTTTCTCGAAAACTTGCACAGAATATTCCGGAGTCTGAAGCCGATACCACACCGGAATACCCACTATGAGTCACGTGATGTCATCGCGCAATCGGTCCATCGAGGCTGCTCAAAAAAAAAACTCTGCTGAAACGCAATTTGCGGGAGAGGATTCACAAACTAAATGCAAAACAACTTTATGCCTAATTATTTATTCCATAGATTGTATTCAATATATTCTTTTACTTTCTATAATGACACTGTCACTGCTGACCTTTCCTTTAAGGGGATGCTCTTCCTCTGTTAAAAATGTATCTACTGTATATGCACTAAGATTAACAACTTTTGTCCCAAACAATCCAGATAATATTATTTCCTTACAGGAGACATGTTACCTTGACGATCATTTTTTTTGCCCATTCTGCAACTCCTGGCTGAACTCACTGGCGTGGATCACGAGTCACAACGTCAGTTAAAAACAATATACCTTTTTTTTCTTCTGAAAACAGCTTCAGTTTAAGATGGCTTTCTTACTTTCACTAAAATCCATTCAAACAATCTTCTGTACTATCTGTACAATTATCATCATCCCTCAACAAAACTCCGAATCTCTAAAAGCCATTAATAGTTGTTGCTGTGTTGTTGTTTTTTAAGCACAATGACTCCATCAGTGACGGTGCCATATTAGTCGGGGGGTGATTTGAACTGCACTTTCGATCCTAACTCAGACCGCCTCGGTATGCCGCCCGAGTATCGCCCCCATATCTCCATGACTCTCAGGAACGCTTTAAATAGACTTTCTGCATGTGATGTCTGGCGCGGACAAAATCGCAATGAAAGAAAATACACCTGGTATAGAAGTAATCCCTCCAGCCAATACGGCGTCTCCAGAGCCAGACTATAGATCGTCTTTATACATTCCCAGCTCTTTATTGTCCTCCACTCATGCAATATACTCCCCTGTTCAATGTCAGGCTGCTCAGTTGCAACTGTCACTATATAATAATAGTCAACATCCCTCGTGTAACTGTAAAAGAAGTGCTTACTGACACTATAACTCCTTACTTCGAGGACAACACATATAAGAAAGATTTCTGGACTAAACAAAATTGAATTCCCCAACATGTGTGTCTGAAGGGGCTTTGGTCTACCCCAGCTTCCTCTCCTTCTCCTCCTCCTCCTTCTCCTCCTCCCTCTCCTCGTCCTCCTCCACGTCCTCGTCCTCCCCCTCGTCCTCCTCCTCCTCCACCTCCTCCTCCTCCTCCTCATCCTCCTCCACCTCCAACTCCACCTCCTTCTCCTTCTCCTCCTCCACCTCCTTCTCCTCCTCCACCTCCACCTCCACCTACTTCTCCTCCTCCTCCTCCTCCTCCTCCACCTCCTCCTCCTCCTCGTCCACCTCCACCTCCTTCTCCTCCTCCACTCCTTCTCCTTCTCCTTCACCTCCTTCTTCACCCCCTTCTCCTCCTCCTTCTTCTCATCCTCCTCCCTCTTCTCCTCCTCCTCCACCTCCTTCTCCTCCTCCCCTCCTCCTCCTTCTCCTCCTCCCCTCCTCCTCCTTCTTCTCCTCCCCTCCTCCTCCTTCTTCTCCTCCTAATCCCAATTCTCCTTCTCCTCCTCCCCATTCTCCTCCACCTCCCTCTTCTCCTCCTCCTCAACCTGCTTCTCCTCCTCCTTCTCCTTATTCTCATCCTTCTTCTTCTCATCCTCCTCCTCCTCCTCCTCCTCCTCCTGCTTCTCCTACTCCTCCCTCTCCTTCTCCTCCTCTCCGTTATATTTACGCAGTAATGTATTTTTAATTTCCACAGAAACAGATACACTGTAAGATTTTTGTTCTTCTGAAAATTACCCAAGCAGTTCAACATTAAACAGATTTTTCTCCAAGAAACACCGAGACTGGTTGACGGTAGGTCGCAAGACCCTTTGAGTCCCCCAATATCAGCTTCGAAATCAATTGTTGTTGGCCAATAGTCGATACCGCAGAACCGTTATGTTTGCTTATGGTGTTTTTTTTCTAGAGCTGTGTCTGCGCGTGCCAATGTCGTCACGTTAGGTGTGGTCACCCCCCCCCCACACACACACACACCCTCACACACACACACACCCACACACACACACACACTCAATCCAGTGAGACAGTGTGTTCAATATATAATCACCGATGGTTGTATCACTTGGATATTTTTTTAATGGTTGTTTAATGCATCATACACCATCGATGCAGCCAGCAAAATGCTCGCTGGTACGTTCGGGTGGAGTTTTTATTTATAAAGGGTGTAAAATCTTTAAAAGAGAGAAGGCATGTCATTTCTTTAAGGCAGGGCCGTCACCTTCTCAACGTCGGCCTTTGAGAAAGTTCCTGTAAGGATCGAAGCGTCAAGTCTTCAACAGTTGGAGATGAGCAGTTTGATCTTTCAAGTCAGTTTCCAAAAATTATTATTTATAATGGGTCCGTTTAACTGACATCACATTTTGATAAAATCCTCTTCTTTTTACAAAGACAATCGTGCCAATTCAAGGTTTTTAATGCAGTGCAGCGGGAACCAGATTCGTTAGGTGTTCGTAATCTTTGGAACAGTGGTCAGCATTTCAACGGGGGAATGTAACCATCGTATCGTTTTCGAGGATAACCCATTTGCTTAAAATCATGGAGGAATACGAAGAATGCTTAACAAATCGGTCTCAAATACAGGCCTCTATATATATTATGACTTCTAAATAATCCGGGAAAACAATCCTTAACCACGTAACTGTGTCCGACAAAGCTGGTAAATTCCGCTGAAAAATGTGCGCTATCTCCTGCTAATGGAAGAAGGATTTGAATATTGAATTAGTGGTCGATGATCCCGGCCGAACCCTTTGTCCTTCTTGCCCGCTTCGCTTAACGGTAGGAATTCACAATGGACGACAAATTGCGCACTGTTCGCGTACACGTATATTATTTTTTTTTTTTAGCGGGACGGTGCGCGCCCGGCTTGTTGGGGCGGCCGCGGTCGCAAGTTCAGTGCACGCCGTATGGCCAACGAAAAAAATGTGCACGTTCCTATCGTGCGCGCGCTGCGCTGACGTAATCTTACGTAACTCCTCATTTAATATGGCCGCTGGCTACCTCAGCGGGACCCCCCCCCCCAATGTTTTTTCATGTAAATGTCACTTTACATATCCACATTTCTTCCTCACTCCTCTCTCTCTCTCTCTCTGTATTCGCATTGCTGCCCTGTGGAGATCGGTCATTTGACGACATTTCGTGGACAGTGGCACACCGCCGGGCGAGGCAGTATATGGTTGCAAACAAGGTAGATTCGAGATTACCATGCCAAAGGGATTCTGGCTGACCGGCCGTCCAATGGAGGCGCCTCCCGGCGGCTTAAAGACAGCACCAAGGAGGTCTTTTGTTCGGCCCACGGCCTCGCTGCGCTTTGCAAAAAGATGCTTGGATGCTCTCCCTTGCCTCTCTTTCTTCCTTCCTTTCATTCTTTCTTTCTTCTTTTTTTTTTTTTTGGGGGGGGGGGTTTGGTGGAGGAGGAAGGGGAATGAGAAAGGGGGGAGATCGTTTGGGCTCTGCACACGCAATAAACGGAAGAAGAAAAGGAGGACGTTATGGGACATTTTCTTTTTCCCACAACGGATTTGCAGCAGCAGCGACGGTCGTACGTCCGCACCTTTTCGTCTCTGCCTTGGGCCAACGGCAGCGAGCAACCCTCAGCGCGGATGCTCGCTCATTGTTTCTCAGGTGAGTTCCTTGCAACATCTTTCCATCGCAACTCTTCTCGGACGGCTGCCGGGAGCCACTAAAAAAAAAACACCCCACAAAAACAAAAAAACCCAACCTTGGTGGTCGTCATCGGGGCCGGCGATGATCCAGATTTCGCCATCGATTTCTCCTCTTTTTTTCTTCACCGTCCACGGCGGCGGCGGTGTCGGGTTCTGACCCGTAAACTGTTTGTTTAACGCGGCCAACAAAAGACGAGAGCCCGGTCTCAATGTGCGCATCTTTCCCGGTGGGACCCCCCAAAAAAATTGTCTTTGTCTTTCGACGCGACGGCCTTAATACCGGTATACCATTATAGCATTGTATCGTCTCCACAGGAACATAGCGCACTGTATTTTCCCTGGCCAAAAATGGCGCTGACAGCCGACGGACGACAATGACTCCAAAATGTACAGTTCTTCCAAATCTACAAGGGCCTCGACGTTTCGATCCTATAGCAGGACCTTGCCCAGGGCTATTTGGCAAGGTCTTGCTAAGATCGAAATGTCAGGCACACTGAACTGAATCCTAAGCTCAATTGACACTCTTTTTCTTTCAAAAGACAGAATTTTACGGTCCCTTTTTTCACTTGTATAATTGTTGCTTTGAATGCACTGTAAATAATCGAGTAGCATACCTAGGCTACATCCTCTCTAAGTAACATAATTGAACCAAAAAATGCACATTCTTAGTTTTGGACACTCCTTGAAGGTACCCCGCGAAAGTACTGGACGGGACGGTTCAGATGTGTGGATTTCATTTTGTGGTTGTCCAAAAGCATTATGCTTTCTGGACAATGTAATGTTGCCACCCTGACAAGCATCGCAGACCGCTACGCTCTTTCGCTATTTTCGGACCGTTTGTCTCTCCTGAGGTAATTGGCGGTCCTTTTTTCCGTGTGGTGTTTCATCACTGTGTGCCGATTGTAAAGACGAACTCAAGTGAACGTAGGCATTAGGCACATTTAATGTTCAGGCGTTGGTTAGTGCTTTCCATAATAAGCTGCACCGTGCCATTGGATAAATAACGGAGTCTCCGTTTGCTTACTGTTTTTTTTTCGAAAGTGATTATCATAGGCCTACACGTCTACGGACAACGAGTGTCATTAATGTATGCGTATGCAGATCGCGTGCATTATGCGTACATAGTTTCCCCAACCAGCAGATAAAATGGAGGGTCACCATTGCATAACTATGGCACGTATAATCAAGCAGGCGTCTTTTATTAGTGTGGTCACATGCTCTTTAGGGTGCCTGCTTCAAGTGGCCTTTAGTGGGTTTGTGCATGGGTTTGTGCAAGCAATAATTACGCAGTGGAATGATTGGCAATAATGATGAGTCTCGTACTATTGTGCTTATTTTGATTGATTGGTTGGTCGCTTGCTTGATAATGTGTTTGCTTGCTTGTTTGCTTGTTTGTTTGCGTGCTTGCTTGCTTGCTTGCTTGCTTGCTTGCTTGCTGGTTGGCTTGCTTGCTTGCTTGCTTGCTTGTTTGTTTGCGTTGATGCTTATTTGTTTTTGTTTGCTTGCTTGCTTGCTGGCTGGTGGTTGGCTTGCTGGCTGGTTTGCTTGCTTACTTGCTTGCTTGCTTGCTTGCTGGCTGGCTGGTTGGCTTGCTTGCTTGTTTGTTTGCCTTCATGCTTATTTGTTTTTGTTTGCTTGCTTGCTTGCTGGCTGGTGGTTGGCTTGCTGGCTGGTTTGCTTGCTTGCTTGCTTGCTTGATTGATTGCTTGCTTGCTTGCTTGCTTGCTTGCTTGCTTGCTTGCTTGCTTGCTTGCTTGCTTGCTTGCTTGCTTACTCGCTTGCTTGCTTGCTTGCTTACTTACTTACTTCTTGCTTACTTCTTGCACGCTTACGTGATTACAAGCTTACGTGATTACACGCTTACATAAAGTACATGCTTCCACTGTTTTCTTGCTTCTTAACGTGCTTGCCTGCTTGCGTTCTGGTTACCCCCTCCCCTGTTCGCTTGCCCGCATGTACAGTATTAGTAGTGGTGAATCTGGAAGAAGAAGCTTGCGGGAATCCAAAACCTCGCCTTCGTCAAAACGGCAGCTCCGTTGTGATGCATACGAGAAGCAGCTTTTCGACGGGCCCATTATTTTGCGCGATATGGGGCCGGTGACACTGTAACGCATGAAGGCGATATTATGAGAACAGCACAGCCCCACCACCACCAGGTCAACTGATATATTCCCCCAAGGTGATGCAGTTGACAAGCTATTGCCGAGAACGAATCGATGCGCATGCATTTGCCGAAGAAAGAGAGCTACTGCCGGTATATAAAAAAATACACCGACGAGTGGATGGGCGTGGGAGTTTATCTTTATCCTCTCCGTAAATTCGTAACGGGTCTCAGGGAAAGGGGGCCTATGTTTCTCTATCTCTCATTCCCCACCCCATCTCTCTCTCTCCCCTATATATCTCTTTCTCATTCTCCCTTTCTCTCTCTCCCCCATCTCTCCCTCTCTCTCTTTCTCTCTCTCGCTCTCTCTCTCTCTCACTCTCTCTCTCTCCCCTCCCTCTCTCTCTCTCCCCCTCTTTCTCTCTCCTTCCCCTTCTCCTCCACTTTCTCTCTCCCTCCTCTCTCTCTCACCATCTCTCTCTCCCCTCCTTTCTCTCACTCTCTCCCTCTCTCCCTCCCTCTCTCTCCCTCCTTCCCTTCCCCCTCTCCCCCTCTCTCTCTCCCCCTCTCTCTCTCTCCCCTCCTCTCTCTCACTCTCTCTCTCCCCTCCCTCTCCCTCTCTCTCTCTCCTTCCCCTTCTCCCCTCTCTCTCTCCCCCCTCTCTCTCTCTCCTTCCCCTTCTCTTCTCCCCCTCTCTTTTTCTCTCGCTCTCCTCTTCCCCCTCTCTCTCCCTCTCTCTCTCCCTCTCTTTCTCCCCCTCTCTCTCTCCCTCTCTCTCTCCTTTCCCTTCTCCCCCTTCTCCCTCTCTCTACCTCTGTCTCTCTCCATCTCCCTCTCTCCTTCCCCTTCTCCCCCTTCTCACTCTCTCTGTCTCTCCCTCCCCTCTCTCTCTCCCCCTCTCTCTCCCTCTCTCTCCCTCTCTCTCTCTCTCCCCCTCTCCTCTATCTCTCTCCCTCTCCCTATATCTATCTCTCTCTCCCTCTCTCTCTCTCTCTCTCTCTCTCCCTCTCTCTCTCTCTCTCCCTCTCTCTCTCTCCTTCTCTCTCTCTCCTCTCTCTCTCTCTCCCTCTCTCTCTCCCTCGCTCTCTCTCTCCCTCGCTCTCTCTCTCTCCCCCTCCCTCTCTCTCCCTCCGCTATCTATCTCTCCCCTCTCTCTCTCTCTCTCTCTCTCCCTCTCTCTCTCTCTCCCTATCTCTCTCTCCCTCCCTCCCTCTCTCTAGCTCTCTCCCTAGCTCTCTCTCTATCTCTCTCTCCCTCTCTGAGACTGTTCTTCTACTCGGAGAAGGATTGTGCCGCGTTCTTCCATGACAGTTTCTGTTGTCGGATGCGTGGGAGAGACACTTTTTTTGGGGGGGGTGCCCGCTTCGAACTCTTCTCGGCAGAGAGGCAGATGTTCGTCCACCTTTGTTTGGCCCGATGGCGGAAGATCTTTGTCCGGGGCTTCCTGGGATTTCTCTTCCCTCACCTCTTGCGCCCCTCTACCCGCTCCACACTGGCCCATGGACGTTGCTTTCTCTCCCCGTCCCCGTCCCCTCCCCGACTTCCCCCATTCACAGCGGACTTTCGTGGGATTACCGTTAAATCAATCCTTCCTTTGTCCGCGGCGGATTTCATGCTCCATGGACCGCTCTTTACACTTCTTGATCTCTCAACCTCCAACCCCCCCCCCATCCAATTCGCAACACCCACGTACACCCTTCTAAAGTCGGAAGGTTTGCGGTTGCACCGTGTAGCTAGCACCGCGTTGCACCAAGGAAGTATAAGCTCGCCTGATACCTCCTTGGTTGCACCTTATTCCTCCTTGGTTGCACCATGTACGTGTATAACGCTCCTCTTTCGAGAAGGAGTGTGGCTCTGAAAAAAAAAGGTTGGTACAAACTCTGACAACTCAGAGCAGCCAGTTACATGTACTCGGAGTTCGCCATGCAAACCTTGTAAGTCTTATCGCATGCACCCTTCACCAACGGTCGGCGCTGATTGGGATTAGATTTTCTGGCCAGCTGCATTCCCGACAGAGATCAAGCTACCGAACACGAGAGGAGGTCACGAGCCGTCCGCTGCTATGGCGAGCCGTGAGTGCAATGTAACCCTCGCTTCTTTGCATGCAATCCCCCACCTCTTTTGCGCAGCTCGGTTGTCAATAATTTGTTATAATCTTTGGGGACGGGGATGAAAGTCGGAGTTTTAAAAAAAACCGCACCGTTTCAACGGGACTCGAACCCCTCTCCTTGTGCAGCCCCCCCCCCCAGGAGTGGTTGAACACTTCCCCCCTCGGCCCCGCCATCTGAACCCGTCTGTAGCTCTCGGGCGAGCCACTCTTTCGCGCCCGAACAACTGGCGACTATGCCCAGAATGGGCACGGGCTGGGAAGGCCCCCTCGCGACGGTGTCCCGTAATCTGCCCTTTGTGGGAGACAACACAGGCGAGGACAAGAAAGGAGTGGCCGGAGATTACCCTCGGCGGATTCCGATCGCGAAAATGCTTCTTCTCCTTTGCTGCAAAGTCCGGGGAATGTCAGTTATTCAGCCTGAATAGCCGCTGTAGAAATGGCCAGCTACCGTTGCCATTGATAACCGTGGTCATTCTGCTCTATAACAGACTAAATCGCCTGAGATTAATTTCGAGCATAATTCGTAGGAATTGGTTTGGAAACAAAAATTTAATGGTTTGCACGGACCATGGGCGCCCTACGGTTGTCACGTCTATTACCGACAGCGGAGCTCACCTGTAGCCGCGCCCCAATGCAACATTGGTCGAGGTCAAAGAATAGCATCCGTACGCGACGCTGTCTGATCCAACATATGCATGAAATAGCACACCTGTGAAAATTTCAGCTCAATCCGCCAACCGAGTCTCGAGAAAATCGTGAAAAACGCTTCATTTGTTTCGCGAAATTGCAGCATTCAACGCCGTACTGTTCCGAAAAATAGTTTAGATCTCGGTGAGACGTAAACTATTTCTTTTACTCATTTCTCCCAAAATACAACATTTTAGGCAAAAAAAATTCAGTGAGAGGTTTCTACTATAACCATCTTCAAACTGTATATAAGTTTCATGTAAATATGTGAACATTTCTGTTTATCGATCTTACCAATGTTGTGTAAGGGCTTTAAAGGCCCAATACAACATTGGGAAGATCGGAAAACATCGAGTTCCACAGATTTCCTACTTATTTACACAGTTTGTAGGTCATGATAAAATCTTACGGTCTGGGATGTTGTACTTCCCTAGAAATCTTCACTGAAACATCGACAAATTGTTTATTACTCGCAAGTCATTAGCTATTTCTTACACTACAAAATGGTGCAAAAACCGTGACTTTTTTTTACCTTTTTCTACTTTCTCAGATCACCATTTGAGCTAAAACCTTCACAGGATTGCTTTTTGGGATGTTTAATGGTTTATCACAAAAGCTGTGGCAATCTGTTGACCTTTACCAATGTTGTATTGGGCCTTTAAAGCACACCATTCTGTCAAGTTCGCTGTCTTCAATTCCGAATCTTCTCTTAAAAACAGAAGACAAATATGACGGACGAATGTCCTGCAATCGTCGAATCAAGGATGCAAATAGAAAATACGGCGCATTGTCGAGTATTACTTGGAGGGGTTTTTCGACCACATTTCACAGCAGCGAGCGTGGTATCCGCTCTCACTGATAGATAGTTGACGAGGGAGACGTCGCGAGACAATACAAACTGGGGAGCTACTATTGGTTCACTGCGGTTTTGCCTTTGGCAATTTTAGTTTAGGTTATATTTATAGCAATGACGATGTGCTGATAATATTATTCCCACGGTGCCATGCCAAACAGGAACGGTAGATACTTGGTTTTAACCGTCAAAACGCAACTTCAAGGTATGTGCATATCAGAAGCATTCCTTCAGCCGGTCACAGGCACCTAAATCTCTCTCCTCCCCCGCTCTTTCTCTCTCCCTCTCTTCCTCTCTCTCTCTCCCTCCCTCCCCCTCTCTCTCTCTCTCTCTCTCTCTCTCTCTCTCTCTCTCCCTCTCCCTCTCCCTCTCTCTCTCTCTCTCTCTCTCTCTCTCTCTCTCCCTTTCTTTCTCCCCTCTCTCTCTCTCTCTTTCTCTCTCTCTCACTCTCTCTCTCTTTCTCCTCTCTCTCTCTCTATCTCTCCGCTCTCTCTCCCCCCTTTCTCTCCTCTTTCTCCCCCCTCTCTCCCCTCTCTCCCCTCTCTCCCCTCTCTCCCCTCTCTCCCCTCTCTCCCCTCAACTTCTCTCTCCCCCTTTCTCTCTCCCTCTCTCCACCCTTTTCTCTGCGTCTCGGTATCTTTTCTACTTCCTGCGGTATGGATTGGAGGATTAGAATCGGGAAGAGGGAATCTTCCGTCCTTTCCCGAGCAGTCACGGCACCCCACGGGGTGGAAGAATGGGGGAAGAACTGTCTTGAAAAGCGCTACGGGGTACCTTAGCACAGGCTGGCGCGACCATCCGACGATGTGAAATGGATGGCCTACCGTGCCAGCTTTGGAGACAAAAATTGATGACGGTAGCAAATGGACGCCCACTCGTGTTGTGAAGAAATAAAACTAAGCTTTAATAAGCTGACCTCAACTGCCGGTAAAAGACCTTGTGCCGACACTGTAAAATGGAAAATTATCGAGTACTCTTTTTTAGGACTTAACTTTGAGAAGGGAAGAAAAGTGAAGAGACGGGAAAAGGGAAAGAGAAGGAAAGAGTAGGAAAGAGAAGGAAATAGAAGGAAAGAGTTGGACAGAGAAGGAAAGAGAAGGAAAGAGTTGGACGGAGAAGGAAAGAGTTGGACAGAGAAGGAAAGAGAAGGAAAGAGAAGGAAAGAGAAGGAAAGAGAAGGAAAGAGTTGGACGGAGAAGGAAAGATAAGGAAAGATAAGGAAAGATAAGGAAAGAGAAGGAAAGAGAAGGAAAGAGAAGGAAAGAGAAGGAAAGAGAAGGAAAGAGAAGGAAAGAGAAGGAAAGAGAAGGAAAGAGAAGGAAAGAGAAGGAAAGAGAAGGAAAGAGAAGGAAAGAGAAGGAAAGAGAAGGAAAGAGAAGGAAAGAGAAGGAAAGAGAAGGAAAGAGAAGGAAAGAGAAGGAAAGAGAAGGACAGAGTTGGACAGAGAAGGAAAGAGTTGGACAGAGTAGGAAAGAGAAGGAAAGCGAAGGAATTTGCAACAAACCTTTATTCACAACTTAGGCAAAAAACAAAAGCGGCAATGAGGTTAGTGCACAAAAAATCGACAACTATCTTAAGTTAAATTAAGTCTAAATTAAATTACGTATAAATTAAGTCCAAAAACATTTACATATAAGATAACGTTAAGCAAGTCAAAAAATAAAAAAGAAGGAGAATAGTTATCGGTAGATATCAAAGGGTGAAAAAAGGGGGGAATGATTCACTGGACTGTGTGGAAATAGAGGTTACACCTTGTCTCGCGCAAGCGAGCAACTATTTCACACAACCAGGTTTATCTCTACATCTTATTAAATCAATACAAAGAAAGGACACAAGGTAAACAATCCAAAAAAATGTGCAGTTCACAAGCAAAACAAGCAGAGGACATTAGATCAGCCAGAAAAGATTCTCGTCCACAAAGGTAAAAAGGGTGTTATTGTGGTCCCATTTTTTCAAAAACAAGGAGGTCGTATGCTTAGCCTGATGGTAATGATACTCGATCATGACTTTACTTTTGATCCGCCGAGTCCAGACAAGAATCGGCTCTGAGGGGGATGAATTTGTATATAAAAAATAGATTGTCGCTTTCAGGCTGATCGACAAATAATTTGCGAGATTGACCATCTCCTTAGTCCGTCCTCCACCATGATGCAGCAGTGCCCAGTAGAGGTCAAAGTCCAGGGTGAGAGCTGGGAAGAGCCGTTTCAGTAGACGTGCTAATAGGTTCAAAGCCGGTTGTATAGATGGGCATAGAATGAACAGGTGGAGAGTGGTTCCTCGTTCACCGCAACAGAGGCATGATGGGTTGATGCTCGGATTAATGTGGCGTAGACTTGTCAGATTTGGGAGAACGTTGTGCAGAAGTCGGAACTGCACGTCCCCCTCTTTCTTGGATGAAGGTTGGTGGTAAATTTCTTTCCATGGAATCTTCCTGTCCGGAGGGATCACCCCTTCTTTGTGCCAGAAGGTTTGGATTGGTCCCTTGATCATATTCAATTCACGGTTGAGGATATTGTAGATAGTCCTTGAGGAGGCGCTGGAGACGTTATGGTTCGGAGAGATGGTAATGGTTACCGGAAACTCGTTAAAATGCGGAGCAAGTATGAGATGATGTGGAGAGTGACGGTATCCAGAACGGTTGAAGAGCCTTAGACAAACTTCAATAAGGCGTTCTTTGACGTTGTTGAGGTCTGAGTAGAGCCGCCTTTCTGAGACTCTTGTGGTCACGATGGAGGTCATCAGGTCTGGAGCACTCCTCCACTTGCCCGAGTTGAGGTTCAGCAGATCTCCGACGGAGTGGATCGCACATGACACCAGGCGGGGAGGAATGAGATGGTCAATCTCGTCGGCTCTCTAAAAAAAAAAGGGCATTTAAATGTAAATTCAACACAAAATTTACATCGTCAGGTGGAGTGACAATTTGAGCTCTCGTAAGCCCCCAAGCGCGCACTGTGTCACGATAAAAGTTGGAAAGAAAATCTAAAAGATGTTGTTTAGGTTTGATGAGGAACATTTCTGAATCAAATTTCACATTGGGATACTGTCTCAAAAAGAAACCCATGAGGGAATAGAAGGGGTGTGAGGCTTTGTTGAGAAATCTCTGAAGTGTTAGAAAACGAAATGTCACCGTACGCGCGTGGAGACAAATTAAACCTAAACCTCCTTTTTCAGGGGGGTAGTACAAAATTTGTTCTTTAATCCAATGTCGGCCGTTTGACCAAATAAAATTGATGAGTTTTCTCTGGAGTTCAACTAGGATTCGCTTAGGGGGAGAGATAGCAGCAAGTATGTGGCAAATTTTGGATGCGGCAAGCTGGTTAGCCACAAGTGTTTTGCCTCTGTATGAAAGGAACCTGGAGAGTCCCTGCCAACGCGATAAGACTTTTTGTTATTTTTCGGAACACGATTGCCAATTATTTTGTAGATAGCTGTACGAATTTCCAAGTTGAACTCCAAGGAAAGTGAGACCGTCATTTTTCCAAAGGAAATTTAAAGGTCGGGCTGTTCTAGAGATCCAGGCTCCCGCCCATAAACCTTGAGATTTCTGTTGGTTCAGGGCAGAAGCGGAGGATTTGCTATACATACTATACACATTACAAACATCATTAAAACCGGTTTCGTCTGTGACGAAAACAGAAACATCATCTGCATAGGCAGATACAATAATATTACGTTCAATCTGCGGGATGTTCAGACAGTGTTCTGTTAATTTTATTCTTAAGGTGTGCAGAAAGGGTTCAATTGCTAACACGTATAGGAGTCCAGAAAGTGGGCATCCTTGTCTTATGCCCTTTTTAAAGGGGAAGGGGACGCTAAGGGACCTGCATACTTTGATTAGACTTTGCGAGTCAGAGTAAAGTAATTTTATATAGGAGATAAAGAAGTCTCCGAAACCCATTGCTTTCAGTACTTTGAACAAATATTGATGGTCAACATTGTCAAAGGCCTTCTTTTGGTCTAGATTGAGTATAGCTAACGGAATAGGGCCTATTATACGAATTAGCATATAATAGGGTATCTTTAATTAGATTGATATTCTCATGAATATCTCTTCCAGGAACTGTGTAACTTTGGTCAGGGTTGACGATGGTATGTATGACGTTTTAAAGTCTATTTGCCAAAAAAATTGCGAATATTTTATAATCGGTGTTGAGTAACGACACTGGACGCCAGTTAGAAGATCGCCCTTTTGGGGAAGTAGTGTAATCACTCCTCTTCTACAAGAAGTGGGCATAAGCTGGGAAGCTATGGACTTATTTAAGACATTTAATAGGTCGTCTCTGAAAGTGTACCAGAAAGCTTGATAGAATTCTGCTGTAAGTCCATCTAGGCCAGGGGATTTATTTTGGTTCAACTGTCTGACTGCAGTATCCAGTTCTTCGCAGGAAACCGGTTTGTCGCAGTCTTCAGCATCGATATTAGAAAGAGTTGGAATACCTTGTGTTAGAATAAGGAAAGAGAAGGAAAGAGAAGGAAAGAGAAGGAAAGAGAAGGAAAGAGATGGAAAGAGCATGGAAAGAGAAGGAAAGATAAGGAAAGAGAAGGAAAGAGAAGGAAAGAGAAGGAAAGAGAAGGAAAGAGTTGGACAGAGAAGGATAGAGTTAGACAGAGAAGGAAAGAGAAGGAAAGCGAAGGAAAGAGAAGGAAAGAGATGGAAAGAGAAGGAAAGAGAAGGAAAGAGAAGGAAAGAGATGGAAAGAGAAGGAAAGAGAAGTAAGAAGAAGGAAAGAGAAGAAAGGAGATGGAAAGAGAAGAAAAGTGAAAGAAAGTAAAGGAAAGGGAAGGAAAAGAAGGAAAGATATGGGAAAAGAAGGGAAAAGAATTACAAGATAAAGCTACATGGGGGAAGTGGTAAGGGCAAAGCATGTCCCCACATCCATCGGTTCACCGCGATTATCAAGAATGAAAAAAACAACCGGTCGAGTACCATTTTACTTAAGGACTGACGTATGCGCAAGGACGCGTGCGCAAAAAAGGGATGAAAGAGAGGAAGCAAAAGGAGAACAGTTAAGCCCATCTCGGAAATGCAAGTAGTCTTGACGTCTCCGGACCAATCTGCATCACTCGCAATTAAAACTGAATCCCCCATTCGACTAGATCCCATGAACCCGCATGTCAAAGGCCAAGCTAGAAACGAAGCCTCACGACCGGTCTCCGTCTAACACGGGTCCCCGATGTCACATTAATTACCACACATACCGTACCCATAGTCCACGGTGCAAAACATACACACACAAAATCTGCGCCCACTCTCAACGCCGACTGGCGTTTTCCGCGCATGCGCCGTTCGAAGCCAAGCCCCCCCCTCCCCCCCCCCCCGGCCGCCGCCGCCCCTCCTTGCCGGACTTGGGGGAGGTGACTGACCGCGCGTGCGCCGTGTGAAAGACGCGCGTCACTACGGGTAAACAAGCTTGTTATTGCCAAGGAGTCGAAGCGGCGGAACTCACTCAGAAGATGACTCTTCCCTGCGCCGACTGGATTTCCTGCATTCAGTGACAATTTCCCGTGTGAGAAATGGCAGGATTTCAAAGTAAGATAATCTATTGTTTTTTTTCCCATTCTTTTCCGTTTTAGCGATACGTTTTGTCGACGGTGAAAATGGACCATATAGGGCCTAATGCGTGCATTCGAATACTGCACGTCCATTAATATACTCATGTTTAAACGGCGCGTTTGCTTTGAGCGCGCACCTGCATACCTGTCATTGAGTGTTTCCAACGCAACGGGGGGGGGGGGGCGAGGCTCATGCATTATTCATCGAGCTGTGTATTGCGCAGGAGCAGAAGGCGCACATGGCCCTTGACCCCGGCAGCTGCCGCACTATTGGCTGGAAGTTCGGCCCGGGGATTTCGCTGGCCCGCACGGCGGGTCAATGCACGGTTCCGGCCGAGACATGGGCACACTGTGACCAGCGATGGCTTCATCTGGTCTGGGTTGGTCAGAGGCGGGTTGATCGAGGTGTGCCAATCTGGTGGAGGGCCGGTCGTCGCTTCATCGCTTCCTCTCCCCCTATGTACATCAAGCGGGCCTTCCCGCCTGCCTGCCTGCCTGTCAGTCTGACTTCCCTGCCTCCCTGCCTTCCCTGTCTGTCTGCCTGCCTGCCTGTCTACCTGCCTGCCTGCCTTTCCCGCCTGCCTGCCTGCCTACGTTACCTTCCCTGCCTCCCTTCCTTCCCTGTCTGTCTGCCTGCCTGTCAGCCTGTTTTCCCTGCCTCCCTGCCTTCCCTGTCTGTCTGCCTGCCTGCCTGTCTACCTGCCTGCCTGCCTTTCCCGCCTGCCTGCCTGCCTACGTTACCTTCCCTGCCTTCCTGCATGCCTGCCTGCCAGTCTGTCTTCCCTGCCTCCCTGCCTTCCCTGTCTGTCTGCCTGCCTGCCAGCCTGTCTTCCCTGCCTCCCTGCCTTTCCCTGTCTGCCTGCCTGCCTGTCTACCTGCCTGCCTGCCTTTCCCGCCTGCCTACCTGCCTACGTTACCTTCCTTGCCTTCCTGCATGCCTGCCTGTCAGTCTGTCTTCCCTGCCTCCCTGCCTTCCCTGTCTGTCTGCCTGCCTGTCAGCCTGTCTTCCCTGCCTCCCTGCCTTCCCTGTCTGTCTGCCTGCCTGTCTACCTGCCTGCCTGCCTTTCCCGCCTGCCTACCTGCCTACGTTACCTTCCTTGCCTTCCTGCATGCCTGCCTGTCAGTCTGTCTTCCCTGCCTCCCTGCCTTCCCTGTCTGTCTGCCTGCCTGCCAGCCTGTCTTCCCTGCCTGCCTGCCTTTCCCTGTCTGTCTGCCTGCCTGTCAGCCTGTCTTCCCTGCCTCCCTGCCTTCCCTGCCTGTCTACCTGCCTGCCTGCCTTTCCCGCCTGCCTGCCTGCCTACGTTACCTTCCCTGCCTTCCTGCATGCCTGCCTGTCAGTCTGTCTTCCCTGCCTCCCTTCCTTCCCTGTCTGTCTGCCTGCCTGTCAGCCTGTTTTCCCTGCCTCCCTGCCTTCCCTGTCTGTCTGCCTGCCTGCCTGTCTACCTGCCTGCCTGCCTTCCCTGTCTGTCTGCCTGCCTGTCAGCCTGTCTTCCCTGCCTCCCTGCCTTCCCTGTCTGTCTGTCTCCCTGCCTGCCTGTCTACCTGCCTTCCTGTCTACCTGCCTGCCTGTCTTCCCTGCCTACCCGCCTTGGTTAACGCGTGCTCCCCACGTCGTGTCAGCCAGGAGGGGGTGGGGAAAAGAGAGAGAGAGAGAGACACGGTCTATCACCCGCCTCCAACACCGCTTCGATAATCACCCGCCATATATCTCGTGGAATGGCTGCCGTCCGAGCAGAGCGCATCAATAAAGCTCATTTAGGGGGAAGGCGGGTGCTGGCCTGATGAGAACGTGAACGGACGCGAGAGCACGGCAAGGGGAGGCGACTTGATGGAGGGGCAAAGATAATGGAGCCGTCCTCCATTTCTTTCAATCCGTGCTAGGCTTTATCTTCACGCCCACCTCCCCCTGCACGCCGTCTCCTCGCTGCGACCATTTCCTATCGGAGCCATTAGTCAGCCTCTCGCGTGGACCGACGGGTAACGGCCTAAGTTAGCCTCGAGAATGTACGTGTTACCGCGAGATTCCTGACTTCCGGGCTCCTCGAATAGGAGGTAAAGCGTGGAGCGTCGAACGTTTTTGTTAAAATATTTTGTATCGCGCCGATTGAAGCAGTTTAAACTATCAGAATAGTCATTTAGGAATAAAATATTAAAAAACAATGTGTAAAGTACGTGATTTTGCACGTTTTACAGGCAAAAATAGTTAACATAAATGTCCGTTTTCACGTTTGAGACCGTAGAACCTATGCAACAAGAGGTGATAGTCGTGTTCCCAGAACTTGTTACCTTAGGCTTGTAAATGCATGTACCTACGTGTACTGGCTAACGAAGTCGCGCGTTTTGTTTAGTGTACGGTATTCACATGTACAGTACAGTACAACCACAAGGCGCTTTTCTGGCCCGAATGCGAACCACACCAACTTCGGCGAGATACAAGCACTGAAGTAGTAATGCTCACGTCGCGTACCACAGTCGGGCAATATTCGTAATACTGTACTTGTTTTGTTTTCTCTGCCGTATTCTCATTTTTTGTATTTTTGTTTTTGCTCATTTTTATATTTTTAAAATACTTAATCCATAAACCTGTGTTTTTAGTTGGAAAGAGGCTTTCTTCATGATGTAATAATGCATTCAAAATTGGGCACGCGTAAATCTCCTATAGCAGGCGGCGCGGAGGTGCCCGGAATTGTACGGTGACCTTTTTCACCACGAGAGTTACACGTTCTATACACGGCAATACACCAGAGAAGTTGACAGTCTGCGTATACGTAACCATCGGCCGTTCGGTCGGCACACTGCGACACGCTGCCACAGCTGTAGGAGTACGGCCAGTCCTGCATGGATGGGGGGCACGAGCAGTCCCGCAACGGATGACACGCTGTAGCGTGCACGTCGCCCGTGGACTCACACTGTGTAACTCAAGCCTGTCGGGTGGCTTCAGCGGCCAACCACGGGTGTCTGAGCGTGGTCTGATAGGGGCGACTTGGCAGTTGGCACCGCTCCCATGCATAACGGCTGCTCGCCTTGGTCTGCGTCAACCCACGGACAGCCGTATGTACCCCGCCACCCTCACATGCTCTCACCATGATGGGCAGCCCAGCCTATGCCGTTCTCGCTTGAGCCTCGACGGGTGGTCGGCTATCGACGGGGCCGGTGCTTGCACCGACCACACGGCCATGCCTCATTAAACCTCGAGCACACGCAGCACTCGCTATAACTTGCCCGGTATAGCTGCACGAGTACGTACGCGTGGATCCGCTGCACCCATTTCGTGATAACGGCCCGTGGGGGAAAGAACTACACGCGGTCGTCGTTGTGTGGGAGCCGGATGATGCGTCGGGTGGAGTTCCAGATAGAGCAGCACACTATAATTATACGTAATATGCCGATGAAAATGCACTGCGGTTTGTGTACAGCAGATTCATTGACTTCCTCCCCTGTGTCGTCGGATTCTGCCGGGGATCGGAACGGTCCTGCTGGGATCGAAACGTCAGACCCTCGCCATATTTTGGAGCTTTGCATTTCGTTCATTTGAATCAGTAAGCAGCCTTTGCAACATTGTTTTGTATGTGATTTCCATGTGTCGTCTTCAAACCTGTATGGTCGTTATTTCGGTCTTTGTCACGAAAGCCAAACTTTGAATGTGCATTGCTGGCCGGCCCTCCTGGCTCCGCTTCTTTGAAGCTTCGTAACTCTGATCCTAGTGTAGGTATAGCTATACACGACAGTATGACATCCCAAATTACCACAAGCGTGCTTAATAATGATATACAAACTGTCAGTCTCTGCGATTACGCAGTCAGAAATACTATTGGGGGGGGGGGTTCAACACGGAGGCGATGCATTCCCACGAACCTGTCTCATGTGACTCGTAAAATGTCTTTCATTCTTTCTTTCCTTCTTTTTTTTTCTCGATGACATTTTTCCATGGCATTATCAGGCAACACCGATAATCCTTCACCTTTAAAGATCAACTGCAATGCATTTTGGAATTCGTTTTTATGATTTCAAATAATGCTATGGTGTCAGTAAAATACATCCATGCATTTTTACCGAATTTTTAACTATGGGAAAGAGTGTAAAAAAATCATTTAAATTTGGATGGGGGAGCAGCCACGCCCCTGTGGAGGCCGTCCTTGGTGACGTCAGCGGATGAAGACTTGGTCCATACTCTTGTCGGGGAACTATTGTATTGTACGTTCGTATATACCAACAGTCAGTGCACGTTTTTCAAGAGAAACGATTTCGGGAGTAAATATCGACAAACCCGTTGACACGCCAGCCAGATTCGTTGTTGAAGATTGCAGCATTGGAATAAACATGTATTTATTCCCTGACGTTCCTAGAATAAGCTGCATTTGGACGTCAAAAATCACGCTGACACGACCGATATCCGACCCGTCAAATCGTGCAGTGCAGTGTCCATTTCGAAGCTTGTTTTCACGGAGACCATCCGGGCTCATACGTGAATGGTTTGGCAATGTGTTCCCGTCTGTGGCCATAGGAAAACTATTTTCAGAATCTCTATTCTTGTTATCGACTGAGAATTCATCGGATTTCGAAGAAAAAGCTTGTCAAAAGACGTCTCGGCCAACAAATATGTCAGGTTTTTTTCGCCCAGAAAAATACTCCAAAAAAGCTCAAAAAAACGTGCGTTACCTACTGAACACGTCAGGGAACCTCTCCGACTATGTAAGTGCATACGGCCTTCGCGGGGAGAGACAAAAATATCTGCGTTCATCCCGTGACGTAAAGAACAGCGCCCTCAATAACTACAAGCGCAATTTTAATTCATTAAAAAAGGCCTTTTAATGAGCCTGAAACACAAAAGCTATGTTTGATCTGGGATTATAATGTACCAATGAACATATTTAGTGCCAAATAAGGATTTTTCAAATGTTTGCACTTCAGTTGACCTTTAAGTACGGGGCACTGCCTTCACTGCGTAGGAAGACCAAGACTCGTCTTCGCAACAAGCCGCAACTCTCTTAATCAAAACAAAGGGCAGTTTTTGTGTCTGTTTTTTTCTCTTTTTCTTCAAACGCTGTCATCAAGCCTGACTGTCATACTTTCCCAGAGTAACTCTGGCGAATTACGGAGGGGATAGGGACAATCACTCTCTATCAATAGGAATCTATACGACAAGTATAACGCCATTTCTTTGTATTTCGCAACTATACACACGCCTGTGCTATACCCGCGTTCCTCCAAAATACGGAGCGACGCCTAGCCAGCCAGCCATGAGGTTTTTTTTCTTTTTAAGCGCGAATGTGTCGCCTTGTCGGGAAGCGAAAAAACCCCAAATGAACTCCGCCCGCTAGCCAGCCAGCCACTGTCAGCAAACCAGTCAGCCAAGCGGCCATGTTGGTCCTGTGTGCAGTCATGTGCCACGACGCGGGACGGCAGGGGTGGGGGGGGGTCAGCCGCTGGATACGACTGTAATTAGCATAGTACACACGCACCCACGTGTGCGTTATGTATGTGGGTAATTACAGTACATAAAATCAGGGAGTTCAACTTGTGCCATTGTGGGTATCCCCACTTACATTATGAATCCATTCACCTTTAGTGCATCATGTTATATTATAGCAGCGTAATGACCCAGTTTGCAGATTGTGCAGTGTGTCATGCATGAATAGTAATTAGTATAATATATACTGTTTGATCGACAGAACGTTTCATGAAGTTGTTATAATATCACATGCGGGAGGGCTGAATGGCTCCACGTGTAAGTCGGGACACCAAAATGTCACAAGTAGGATCCCCTGATTTATGGAATTGCCGCATGTACGTATGTATGTATGCATGCGGCCGGGGTGTTATGTAAATGCACCATGGCTTCTAGGAAGATAAGCACACGTGCGCGCCAGCGCTCATCATATCCTGTATGGAGATATGGCTGTTGTTTTGGGTGGTGTGTTTTTTTTGTTCACGGCGCATACGGACTTATGCAGTGATACCCCGACGCTCTTTTATCTCATCACCCCTACGCTATCTGACCCCGATGTCAAATCGTCATCTTCCTCGGCCGCCGTTCTTGCCCAACCCTTTTTTGGGGGGGGGGGGGGCAGAGCAGAGAGGCCTAGGGGAACGGGGAGAAGGAGGAGGAGGGGGGCGAAGATGGCACTTCCGTGTCGACCCCAGCACAGTGCAGCCATCGGGCCAGACCAAGAGGCGTTGAGGGGAAACTCGATCCAGTCCTCGGGAGTTCGCTGCTTGGCCATTTATTCTGCATAATACAGGCCTATCAATAATATTTCTGTCCGTGTTTTAGCTTCGTAAGTCGTACGTCCACATCATCTCGAGTACGAGGTCACGCCGTCCAACTGGACACTGTGCATCCGGTTGATATTGTCCCGCATGCTGTGATGCGGAGGTGGGGAGAGGGGGAGAGGCCTGAATCTCGCCGGGAACACAGAGCTGCGGTCCGGTGAGAACGAGCAGCCCGTCCACACTGTAACCTTGAGTGAAAATAAATTGCTCGACAACCATCCCCCTCCCCGTAAAAAGGAGAGAGAATACCGTTATTGAAATCCTTTCGATGGTATAGAGAGAGAGAGAGGGAGGGGTGTAGTCTCATTCTTCACCTATTTTAATTGAAGCGATGGTTCTTTTCCGGGGACGGGACAAAGCTGTTCTCTGTGACGTGTGTCTACCTATGCGAAGACGGGTTCGATTGTGGCGTTACGGGCGGGAGTTAAAGAGAGCTGTTGTCTGTGCGGGGTTCCCGTTGGGTGGAGGAGATAGAAGGGCGTGCGGGTTCGTCAACGTGGATGCATGCACCACGCCGGTCTCACTAGAATAGAGGGGATGGCTACGGGTTGATTGATGGGCACTGCGGCACCGGTGGCTTGACCTCTTGCCAAATGGCGAACGCTCGCTGCTCCCTCGTGCGTGTGTATACACGGACTGGTTAAATGGAGATTGACACGATGTCTTGCATGCACTGTTTCGTCTGCCGTGGATTTAGGTTTCGATTCGGGAGTGCAACGTCTCGTCATCGCCAACACCAACACCGCCACCGTCAACGTCACCGACACCAGCACCAACAAACGCTCGGATTTGGCCGGGATCCGTCGCCGTCGCTCTCTCTCTCTCTCTCTCTCTCTCTCTCTTCCCTCTTTTGGACAAATCTACATGCAGCGCCTGAACACGTGCTTGGCAGACGGGCCACGAACGGCTGTTCCGGCCGCTGGGAGACTGTCAGAAATTGTGTGCGTGCGGTGTAGACGCAGAGTCCACGTGACGATGGCTGTACGGATCGAGTGCGGGACCGTCCCCCGTGGACCACGCAGAGGCACCCGTCGTGGACCACGGTAATCTCCCGGATTAAACCCGGATTTAGTCTGTGTGTTTTTGTTGTCGGCCATTCGTTTGTGCACACGTACGTCATTTTTGTTTCTTTTCCAAGCTGAATATTGGGTCTGTACGGATTGTATACATACAGCGCAAATTCTATTCTTGTGCTCGTTTTCGACATAAGTAATGTTGTGGTCTGCGGTCGATTTCACCAAACTCATCATCGCTTACGACTGATCGTAAGACGATGAGCGATGCCTTGAATCCATGCGACCCATTGCGGCTGCGATGGATCAATCATTGTACGTTGACCCATGACGGACCGCGTAATTTTTTATTTTTTTTTCGGAGGAGGGTTAGGGGCAATTATCACAAATGGGGTGTCGTAATCTTCTTCTGTCGTAATTTTCTTTAAAAACATTTCGACACGCCCATTTATGATAATTTATGAAAAATTGCCCTTAACCCTCCTACGAAAAAAATCGCCGACGGATGGGCTTTCCGACATCGACGCCAGGTCCCGTAACTCCGTAAGCGATGGCATTTCACCCCAGTGGGTGATTATCTCAAGAGTGCTGCGTGTACTTTTTTTTGGTATACATGCATCGTAGGAACTCTCTTCTTGGTCTGAAGACGGGGTTTGTGTGTGGGGTGTGTGTGTGTGTGTGCTGCCCGTCTGGCCATCGGGAGTGGCACGCCGTACCGCAACCCCCTTGTGTCGTTCCGGGCCGTTACCTCTTGGCCGTCGTTTGGCCGTGATGAGATGGTTCGGCGTTCACGCCTCCGCCCTTTGGCCGCCGCGGCGCGTCGTGAAAGTGCTGCATTAATTATGTGTGGGTAGGCCCGTGACTGCCCTTTCGTGGACGAAACTCTCTCCCCCCACCCCCCCCCCCCCTCTCTCTCTCTCTCTCTCTCTCTCTCTCTCTCTCCCTCTCTCTCTCTTCCACCTCATTTTCATTTTTTCCCACCAAAGTAAATTGGCCTACACATTTTTAGGAGCTTCCTAGTGCTTGACCCGCATATAACCGTGTTCGCAAGGTCTGGGTCGTTTGGACTGGGTCGTTTTATAGTAAATCTCTTGGAATCAGCTTGTTATTTTATAACAAATAGCAAAGAATATTTGAACTCAAGGTCTCTTGATTTAGTGCACGGGTGCTCTACCAGCAAATAGTCATCTGGGGTGGGTTTCACAAAGCCTTACGGTGAATCGTAACTCAACTCACGATGGATAACCCTTTTTTTTTACAGGGATGGGTTGGGTTAGGTTGGGTTGGAATGGGTTTGGTTGGATTTGGTTAGTTTGGGTTGGGTTGGGTTGGGTTGGCTTGTGTTTAGTTGTGATAGGTTGGGTTGGGTTAGGTTGGGCTGTGTTGGTTTAGAGTGGGTTGGGTTGTGTTGGGTAGGGGTGGTTTAGGTTGGGTTGGGTTGGGCTGTGTTGGTTCAGAGTGGATTGGGTTGTGTTGAGTTGTGATAGGTTGGGTAGGGTTAGGTTGGGCTGTGTTGGTTTACAGTGGGTTGGGTTGTGTTGGGTCGGGATGGTTTAGGTTGGGTTGGGTTGGGTTGGCTTGTGTCTGGTTGTGATAGGTTGGGCTGTGTTGGTTTGCAGTGGGTTGGGTTGTGTTGGGTCGGGATGGTTTAGGTTGGGTTGGGTTGGCTTGGCTTGTGTTTGGTTGTGATAGGTTGGGTAGGGTTAGGTTGGGCTGTGTTGGTTTACAGTGGGTTGGGTTGTGTTGGGTCGGGATGGTTTAGGTTGGGTTGGGTTGGGTTGGCTTGTGTTTGGTTGTGATAGGTTGGGCTGTGTTGGTTTGCAGTGGGTTGGGTTGTGTTGGGTCGGGATGGTTTAGGTTGGGTTGGGTTGGCTTGGCTTGTGTTTGGTTGTGATAGGTTGGGCTGGGTTAGGTTGGGCTGTGTTGGTTCTGAGTGGGTTGGGTTGTGTTGGGTTGGGATGGTTTAGGTTGGGTTGGGTTGGGGTGGTTTAGGTTGGGTTGGGTTGGCTTGGCTTGTGTTTGGTTGTGATAGGTTGGGTTGGGTTAGGTTGGGCTGTGTTATTTTAGAGTGTGTTGTGTTGTGTTGGGTTGGGATGGTTTAGGTTGGGTTGGGTTGGGTCGGTTTAGATTGGGTTGGCTTGGCTTGGCTTGTGTTTGGTTGTGATAGGTTGAGTTGGGTTAGGTTGGGCTGTGTTGGTTCAGAGTGGGTTGGGTTGTGTTGGGTTGTGATGGTTTAGGTTGGGTTAGAATGGGCTGTGTTGGTTCAGAGTGGGCTTGGTTGTGTTGGGTTGTGATGGTTTAGGTTGGGTTGGCTTGGCTTGGCTTGTATTTGGTTGTGATAGGATGGTTTGGGTTGGGTTGGGTTGCTTTAGTTTGTGCTTGGTTGGGTTGGCTTGTGTTTGGTTGTGATATGTTGGGTTGGGTTTGGTTGAGCTGGGTTGGGTTGAGTCAGTTTGAGTTGTATTGGATTGGATGTGTTGGTTTGTGTTTGGTTGGGATGGATTGGTTTGGGTTGGTTGGGATGGGTTAGGCTGGGTTGGGTTGGGTTTTGATGGGATGGGTTAGGCTTGGTTGGGTTGGGTTGGGTCGGTTTGAGTTGTATTGGATTGGATGGGTTGCTTTGGGTTTGGTTGGGATGGATTGACTGTTGGAGTGGGTTGGGTTGGGTTGGGTTGGATCGGTTTGGGTTGATTTGGGTTGGGTGGTACGGGTGGCGATGGTTTCTACAGCTAGTGGGGTTTTTTGCCAGTCTGTTGGTGTGTTAGTTGGTTACGGTAACCTCGGGATGTCGAACGGGTGCACGGTATTTGCCGTACAATTCGTCGATCAAAGAAGTCGGATTATGGATCGAAATGCAGGATAGCATCGTGCGCCCGGCCCGTGAAATAAGATCGAGAAGCCGAGAGAAATTGGCTACGAAGGACGAGAGGGGTTGCACACTGGGGCCCCTCTGTCGAACGAGCCAGGCTCGGGTGGATCCTCGCGGCTACTCCCACCGGTCCGGGCCGGTCGGGAATAAGTGCCGTGTGTTTGGCGTCACGGGTCAGCCCCTTCCATCGCCCAAGCGTCACCCATCACCCATGCGTGGGCTGGGCCCGTCACGCACCTTCAGCGGCCGCGGACGACTGGCTTCGGCAAATGGCAACTCTTTTTCCTTTTTTTTCTTTTTAAGCCCGGGTTTCCCCCGCTGAACTTTTGTGCGTTGGCCGAGCTTTAATTGCTATATCGCTACCGTAAAGATCAGAGCGAACAATGCGCGCCCATCTGTGCATGATAAAGGGGTAAAAGTGTACCGGCATGGCGTTCGAAACTTGAACAGGGCCACTTCTCTGAATGTCTCCACGGTTGATTCGGTTCCTTTCCTGTTGTATTTCTTTGCTGCTTAATTGGTCGAGGAGTGTTATCACTTATTGTGTCACTCTATGGTCGTACGTTCTTCTCACACAGTGAGAAAGTTGGGGAAAGCGCGTATTGGATGAAAAAAAAATAGCTATTGTTTGGTTTGGCTGTGTCAGACTCGGCGTGATCTTTGTGACTGGTTTTGACGGACGCGATGAATAACGTGGGCTTCGAACGCCGTTCAAAATAAGCTGGTTGAATGTCCGCACAATTTGGGCTGGCACTAGAGACGTTTTCGTCATTGGCGTAGCTCTCTCGAAGAACCGACATTTACCCACCTGAAAAAATGCGAACAAACGGACTGCAACGGAGCTTTTGAAATAATTGGGGAAAAATGGAGAAAAAAATATGACTGGGATTTGAACATTAGACCCCTGGATTTGCGTACCAGCGCTCTTACCATCTGAGTTACCTGATTCCCGTAAATAGTAACCTTCCATTAATTAATTCTGTCCCTCTCTCCATCCATCTCCCTTCATCCCCTCCCTCTTCTTCTCCCCCCCCCCCTCTCTCTCTCTCTCTCTCTCTCTCTCTCTCTCTCTCTCTCTCTCTCCTTCTCCCCTCTCTCTCCCCTCTTCCTTCCCTCTCCCTCTCTTTCTCTGTCCCTCTATCACTCCCCTCCCTCTCTCTCCCTCTTCCCCCCTCTTCCTCCCTCTCTCTCTCTCTCCATTTCTCTCCCCCTCTCCGTCCCCCTCTCTCCCCTCTCCCTCCCCTACCTCTATCTCCCTCTTTCCCCTCTCGCCATATTTCTCTCTCTATTTCTCTCCCCCTCTCCCTCCCTCTCTCTCTCCATTTCTCTCCCCCTCTCCCTCCATCTCTCTCCCTTCTCCCCCTCCCTCTTTCCCCATCTCCCTCCATCTCTCTCCCTCTCTCTCCGCTCTCCCTCCCCTCCCTCTCCCTCCATCTCTCTCCCCTCTCCCCCTCCCTCTCTCTCACTCTTTCCCCCTCTCCCTCCTTCTCTCTCCCTCTCTCCCCCTCTCCCCCTCCCTCTCTCTCACTCTTTCCCCCTCTCCCTCCTTCTCTCTCCCTCTCTCCCCCCTCCCTCCCCTCCCTCTCTCTCCCTCTTTCCCCCTCTCCCTCCATCCCTCTCCCTCTCTCTCCGCTCTCCCTCCCCTCCCTCTCTCTTCCTCTCTCCCCATCTCCCTGCCTCTCCCTTCCTCTCTCTCCCTTAGTCTCCCCCTCCCCTCCCCCCTCTCTCCCTGCCGAGCTTAAACTGTCCGCGGCATGTCGGGAATGCCGTTTCATCCCCTCCCGTAATCCCAACTCCTTTTGGATCTGCTCAGTCTGGCGAGGGACGGAGCGGGGTTGATGGCCGGGGTGAAAGCCCACAACGTCCCTGAAAAATGGGTTCGTCTATCGATCCCTACCCGTCTGTTCACACTCCTCTTCTTCTGGCGGCACTACAGTACTCGCCGGTCACCGACATCGCGGACAAAAGTCACACGGCGGCAGATGATGGGGGGGGGAGAGATTTCTTACCGTCCCAAATCCAGATCGAACCTTTTTTTTACGACTGTATAACGAGCACTCATTGTCCTCGCGCCGTGTAGCGGAGATGGGCTTAGCCCTGTATATATATATAGCTAATTTTGCCGCCATTGGACTAAATCTAAAGCTCTAGCCGTTTAGTTCGTCCAGAATCTTCTCGCACAACACGATTGCGTAACGCGGATACCTCCTTTGTTGACGCGACAGAGGTGCGACTTTTAGCAAGTCTCATCTCAGAAGAGATACCGTCAATTCATTGACCCGTCCCGACCAGTTTGTTTCGTTGGCACAGAAGGTGCCGCAGAAAGGCTGTTCAACCGTTGCGTCTCTGAGGAAACCCCGTTTGCCAAGCAGTCAGAAATGTGGAGGGGTCTGCGTCGATTTTCTCCCACGCAGTCCAACAGTATGGGCCCGTATTGACTACCGGTACTACTGCTGAAAGTTGATATTCTCGATATTTGGACAAGGCCGTTGGTCGAAATAAAATGTTGCCGAATCTATTTTCCACATCGCTCGCGATTTCGTAAGCCGAACATTGACTCACTGCCGTCCGCCTATATCGAATTTTCAATTGACGGAATTCCTTTTTTTTTGGCCAGAGAATTACGTCTTGACTGAAACACTGGGTAAAGAGAAAATACCCAAACCGTGACTCAACACAAAGGTCTCTATTGCACTATCAGCAGTAGAGATTGGGCCATGTACGAAATGTATAGTCTTAGGCTCGGGCTTAGGCTTCGGTCATATTTCTCTTACTCGTTATATACTATCACAGGCATCTAAAAACAAGCGTTTGGCCGGCCGGTTTCTTGGTGGAATACTTTGTAATTGTCAACCCAGCAAATCTTCAGATTCGGCGACAAACCACAACCTTGATTTTCAGGTTTTGTCAGACGGAGACGGAGCCTGAGCCCGAGCCCGATCCACGGAATCGTAAAGGGCCTATGATTTTGCGTTGAGGGGAATGCAATTCAACGAGGGTTTGGCCTTACCTTCGCCTGATTACGTTCTATTTTCATAGCGAGGTTTCTATCTCATCGCGCGCCACGTGCCCTTCTGTTCCGGTGTTCATATTCATTAATCCGTTGACAAGTCGAAGAGATTTGAAATAGCCCAGCGTTGAATTGACTGGGGACGGGAGGGGGGGTGGTGGGCAGGGGTAGGTGGGAGGGCGTCCAACGGACCAGGGGCTGGGTACGTCGCTGACTAAAGAGTGGTTCCCCATGCCTCATCGCAGTCCATAGTTCCCGGCGGAGCCGGCGATGCAATAGAGAGAGAAACGGGAGGGGAGAAAGGGGAAAAAGAGAGGAAGGGAGAGCGAAACAGGAACAGAGACATGGGGACGTACCGACACAGAGACTGAGATACCGGGTTGAACAGAGACAAAGAGACAGAGACAAAGATACAGATGAAGAGACAAAGATACAGATATAGAGACATTTATTCAAAGACTTAAAGCCCCTACACAACATTGGGAAGATCGAAAAACAGAAATGTTCACAGATTTACATGAAACTTATACAGTTTGAAGATGGTTATAGTAGAAACCTCGCACTGAAATATTTCTGCCTAAAATGTTGTTTTTGGGGAGAAATGAGTAAAAGAAATAGTTTAGGTACGTCTAAACTATTTTTCGGAACAGTACGGCGTTGAATGCTGCATTTTCGCGAAACAAATGAAGCGGTTTTCACTATTTTCTCGAGACTCGGTTGGCGGATTGAGCTGAAATTTTCACAGGTGTGCTATTTCATGCATATGTTGGATCAGACAACGTATGGATTCTATTATTTGACCTCGACCAATGTTGTGTAGGGGCTTTAAGGGCAAATATATAGACAAGGAGGCAGAGGCAATTGAGACCGAGACAAGAAGACAGGGAGGGGAGATACAGAGATAGCAGAAGAGTCAGAGAGGGAGAAGAGAGACAGAGTGGAGAAGACAGAGAGAGTGGGAGAGAGACAGAGAGAGTGGGAGAGACAGAGGGAGGAGAGAGAATGGGAGAGACAGAGAGTGAGGAGAGAGACAGATAGTGGAAGAGGCAGGAAGGGAGGAGAGAGACAGAGAGAGTGGGAGAGACATAGGAAGGAGAGAAACAGAGAGAGTGGGAGAGACAGAAACAGAGAGAGTGTGAAAGACAGAGGAAAGAAGAGAGAATGGGAGAGACAGAGAGGGAGGAGAGAGACAGAGAGAGTGGGAGAGACAGAAGGAGGAGATAGAATGGGAGAGACAGAGAGAGGAGATAAACAGAGAGTTGAGGAAGCAGAGAGGGAGGAGAGAGACAGAGAGGGTGTGAGAGACAGAGGGAGGAAGAGAGAATGGGAGAGGCAGAGAGGGAGGAGAGAGACAGATAGTGGAAGAGGCAGAGAGGGAGGAGAGAGAGTGTGAGAGACAGAGGGAGGAAGAGAGAATGGGAGAGACAGAGAGGGAGGAGATAGACAGAGGGTTGAAGAAGCAGAGAGGGAGGAGAGAGACAGAGTGCGGAAGACAGAGAGAGTGGGAAAGAGACAGAGGGAGGAGAGAGAATGGGAGAGACAGAGAGGGAGGAGAGAGACAGATAGTGGAAGAGGCAGAGAGGGAGGAAAGAGACAGAGAGAGTGGGACAGACCGAAACAGAGAGAGTGTGAGAGAAAGAGGGAGGAAGAGAGAATGGGAGAGACAGAGAGGGAGGAGAGAGACAGAGAGTTGAAGAAGTAGAGAGGGAGTAGAGAGTCAGAGAGAGTGGAATAGACAGATGGAGGAGAGAAACAGAGAGTGGGAGAGACAGAGGGAGGAAGAGAGAGTGAGAGAGACAGAGAGGGAGGACGGTGACAGGGAGATTGGAAGAGGCGGAGAGGGAGGAGAGTGACAAAGTGGTTAATACAGAGAGGAAGAAAGACAGAGAGAGTGGGGAGACAGAGAGGGAGGAGAGAGAGAGAGAGAGAGAGTGGGAGAGACCGATAGGAAGAGGAGGAAGGGTGGGAGAGAGACAAATGATAGATGGAGGAGGGAGACAAGCAT